>JARQTJ010000857.1:314473-358609 GCA_030142635.1 Trachelus troglodyta | reverse complement strand
TCACCTTTACCATCAACGACAGAAGGAACCCGCTGCTGCTTTCTTCCCTTCGACAACTCCGGAACTAATAAAGATTCGGCCTTTAGAAAATATTCTCTCCACCCTATATAGTCTCATTCTCTTCTCCTCCCGATTCCCTTCGTATACGTAGGTACCATTTTCATTTCTTTTGCCTTCATCCATCATCTACTTCCATAAAATATGTATGTATATATATATATATATATATATATATGATCCTTTATCTTCGACTCTTCAATGTTTATCATTTTTCTTACTGATACTAAAAATAAATTTCATATAAAAAAAGTCATTCGATTTTTCAATCTTTTATATCAATTCGTAGTTAAATTATTTCGTATAACTATTTACTTGGGAACTTGATCGTCTGTTATCTAATTACTTAGCAGTGTATGAAGGCTGCTGTGTTTTCCTTCAGCCATTACTCCAGGGAAACTGCCGGAGGCCCAGAAAGTAACAAGTTGATTGCACGAGCGTCGAAGACAAGGCAGGTAATTAAGGGCGGTACAAAGGCGCGCGATGCCGTAACGCGCGCGATAACGCAACGCTTCGGTGGACTAAAGTGGGACTCTCTCTCTCTCTCTCTCTCTCTCTCTCTCCTTCGTTTCTCCACTTCAAACCCGTCACCATCGACATCCACTTTCCCTTCATCTAGGGACCCTAGAAGTACCGGAAAATGGAGAAGAGAAGAGTAAAGGAATGTTAGGTGCCATCAGGGAAATTGATGGAACCAGCTATAACGTACGAATAGGGTATAGATATCAGAACTTGTGCATGTACGTGTATAACTATATGATACTGGAAAGATATCCAGGAATCCTGGAACATTATACACAGGGAAACGATATTCGGGAACCATGAGATACCTGAGAGGGAGATTTCCTATCGTAACGCGAGGGTGGCCGGTTTTTGTCGCGACGCACTTTTTGCAACGAGATATTGGATTTTGGCGCAGACTAATAGCATCGCCCGTGCGCGTAGGCTTAACGTTTTTACTAAGCCTTTTTCTGATAATTAATGTTTGTCGGATTGGCCCGATGGGGGCCAGATTAATGATCATTTTACCCGTTTGCCATTACATTGGAAGAAGTGCGGGGAAGAGAAAAAGGAGGCACGGCTTTCGCTCACGGAATGGGAAAAAAAATTGGTCCAACCTGGAAGTAAAGGGTGTCGCATGATCCAATGGGTACCCATGACATAGGTATGTATATATACTTTTCGCACCCTCGTCGAAAATACCAAGCCTGACCTCCATCGCAACCACCATAAGCACTGCCAGCTCGAGTTCGTCACTGCTGCCATCGGTGGAAAAAGAAAATCATTTTTCACCAGACCTACAATCCCTTGCTTATCTACTTCGTTTTGCGCATGTCGGACTTAACACTTATGTCGGTCCTGTGTGCACGCTTGATGCCGGTTTGTGTTCAAGTGTCTCGGCAGGTCTGCGCCCTTTGTAGCGTGTGAAAAATTAAGGCGATTTCACACGAAAACTATATTATCATTCCAATCTTAGAAACTCTTACACTCTGCCAAGACTGAATCGTCGCTCAATTTTTTTTATCCTGTCCGTCCAATCGATGCACCACAGACCCATATCGATCGCTATTGAAAAGTTAGTGAAAAAAATATTGTTTTTTAATTATTCCAACTAAAATCTTTTCTATAAATATTCAGATGACACATCGCACTATAATTTCAACTCTATACGATCCCGAGAACCAGGAAGAAATTTACTTTCGAGAAATCCTCGTAAAATAGACTTGAGTCATCGTCATGAATCGGGTTCAAGTCCTACGTAAAATCGGGAGATGAGCGAATAAGAAGAAATAAAATAATAAAAGTAGGAATGAATGTTAAGAGGTAAAAACAGTTTATACAGAACGTCTGACACGGCCAAGTGGATAAAGCCTGTATAAAGGCAGACAGACTCGTGGATAATTCTCGGTCCACTCAGTGGAAGCTGGGAAAATTCAAGCTTATACTAAAGTGCGTCAAGCTTAACGGATAAACGTTATAGTTGGAAACAGGGAAATCTAGCAAGACGGCAGGACCGTTGACTACCACGCTCGAACGAGCTTGAGCGAAATTAGTTATGATATGAGAGAAGATCGTCTATTCGTCCTGTTGGATGCTGTGAGGTATGTAAGCATAACCGTGCTTAGATCTTACGATGCAGTTCCAAAGGATCAGGACGGGAGCTCCAGGCGTACAGATAAGGACTTGGCGGAATAGGTAGGTACCTTCCAGGATCTCCTAAAGCGATTTCCTCCAGGATCAGACTATTTATTGCTGCCTGTTGCCCGACCTCTCTCACCCTTAGTCACCTTTGCCCCACTGGTATTGCGCACCCTCTACCCTCATTGACGTCTATTCCAAATAGCATCGCTTTTCTAAAAAAAAACGAACAAAATCAACATAACTGTCGTAAAAACTATTTTCGATGCTGAGACGAGAATAAAAAAAATGATCCTGAAGATGAGATACGTCACGTGACTACGAATAGAAGTTATTTGGCCATTTTATTTGCCTGAATCTCGCAGGTTTTGATCAGAGGGTCAGGATTGAGTCAATGTTTGTCCCGGTTTACGGTTGTCTCTTTTGATGTGATTAGATTTCGTCCAAGTTTATAACCCGTAAAAGAATCTGCCTCGGTTATTCTTCCCTCTACCCTTGTGCAACCTATATCCAGTTGGTTTCATCCCTTTGCTATGCATCGCGGGTAGCGAATGTTTTGCGATCGATCGGGTCCTTGTGCTCTCTAGGGCTTTGAGCGGCTGATGGGTGAGGTAGTATATAAGAGGACCAGTGTCGACTTCTGAAAGTGACTTTTCCTCGGATCCGTATCCATTGGTACGCATAAAATAAAATTGAGGGTGCGACTCGTTTTTGTTTTTTAAGAAAATCGCGCGTCATTGCCATTTTTTTGGATATCAAATACAATTCACATAGCTCCTACTCGCTCGCATAATTGTTCACTATTTATGTGTGTATATATATATATATCCCATCCAAAAAAGTGCCAATCACAGAGGATCAATAAAACGTTCGAACAGAAGTTCGTTATGCATTAAAAAATTCATAAGGGTGGTAAACGGTGGAAGATTATGGCTAATAAAAATAATGGCGACCTCCGAGGAATATTGGGTGAAGAATTTCCCAAGTACGTAAATTATATGCGAGTTGCTTTTGTTATCTTATCGTAACGCGGCGGTGCCTCGATAATGAAGATGCTAATGACGCTACTCCTATTGAATTAATTACCCTAAATGGCTAGAAAATTTCGATCCACTTCATGAGAAAGTTGGCGAGGTAGAGTGGATGAGGTTGATGGCGCCGAAGGTTAGGGAGAGTGGCTGGGTAGAAGTAAAGAGCATCACGTAATGGTTGGGTTATGCATGGATCGTAGAAATTTCACGGGTTATTTGATTTTCGTCGCATCCCCTATAAAATAGTGGTTTTCGTATATGTTATATCAGCTACCCTACTGGGCTCCCTTGTACTATAACACAGGTATAGATGAGAGGACGGTGATATCAGGGATGAATTTTCGAATATTTCAGGGCTTCGTGGAAACCCATTTCCAAGAACCACCCCTAACTAGGCAAGAACTTAATCCAACGTAAGCCTCGAAATTTGCCGTCGGAAATGTGCACTCTATAAACTAATATGTGTATCATCGCGAAGGAAGTCGTGGAGGTTCCAGGGACATTACTAGGGCCAAGGGCATTTAACTTAAAAGGGGTTACACGGAAAGGGTGATAGTAAAGGGTGGCTGGCCAAAACGTGCTCGCTCACCGACCAAGGCGATCACTTCTCTCCGGTAATATAATCCCATATATATCTAACAGTCAGTACTGAGAAAATACGATCGATACCCTCACGAGGTATCGACGTGATCGATAGGGGTAGTTTTGAAAAAAAAAAATTTAATAATTATAAAAATACACGTGACAATATATTTGTCGAGAAGGATATAAATGTCAACGACACTGTAACAACCCTCTTAGGCAGATCTCCACTGACTATCCAATAAGTAAAACAACCCCTATAAGAGTCGGCCATTAACTAAAGTTACGTTCAAGAGTCCCTTAGGCACTTTAAACTATTTGCTATGTTTGTCTCACTCTACACTGGTTATAGGTATAGAGACTGTAAGAGTGCCATAGTGTAAGTGCAGATGGGTCCAGAAGCATCAAGAGTAAGTCGCACGGATGCTGTAACAGGGCGACTATGCAGAGTGACAATTTTTTGAAGTAAAATGTGTCTAACTACCCCTAACTCCTAAGTCGATTCTATCTGCATAGAAAAAACATGTGCGACTATAGTTTCTGTGGAGGCAAAATGGTATATATATATAGTATACAAGGATAGAGCAAGCCGTGCTCTACGGGCACGGGAAAGATCGTGCCCGGTTCTATGCGCTAGAACTACCCTCTAGGTTTCCTTGTCGACGTATATAAACGACCACCCTGTATGTACCCAGCTATGTACACCCCCCCTCTCCCTCCTCACGTACGAACTAGCTACACGTGAAGTCATAAAGCCTGAATTGCTCGGAACATACATAAACCCGACCACCTTTGGGCTTGGATATCCCACCCCCTAGAATAGCAACCCCTTCGAGCATCTTGCTTATTTGCTTACTTGCTCCAGGAATTGCTTTAATTAGTAAGGTCGAATATTATGAAAAATGGCGGGTTTCAATGTCGGCGAATTTTCGAATGGAAATCGAGATTGAAAATCGGCCTTGGTGAATAAATTTACAGATTCTTTAGAGAAGGGGATGATTTCGATGGGTTGTATCTTAGATAGAACGTTATGAATAATTATGATTATCGAATGTGGAGAACTTCGGGGTTCGATCGGAGGGATGAAAAGGAAGCTTTATACAACCAAGGAATCATTTACAGGTAAACAATTATCTTGTATCGATTTTGCATTTATTTGTTCATTTAAATACGTGTTTGCGACAAGATTACGGCATACGCGGGTGAAACGGAATCAACGATCGCGACCCGACCGACCCGGGAAATGTCGCATGCCGTTCGAAAACCCCGTTACGAAGCTCGGTTGATCGCGACACTTGGAAAATATCGTTTAAATTTTTCCCAGCATTACGATTGGTATCGCGATCTGCATGATTCTGCTCACGATACTTCGTTCTTTGTATTTACCATTTTTATTAGGACTCATTCCATTATAAAATTTACCAAAGCAAAATATTCGAGCGACTACAACCAGCGTCATTTCAAGAATCATCTTAGCGGTTATAAATCAATCGTATCAGTGAAATACATTGAGTATATTATACAGAGTACTAATTATAAACTATTATGATAGCCCTTATCGCTATAGTGGTAATAATTGATTAATTAATCGTACAATGTTTATGAATTTCTTCGCTGCAGTATACAATATACATAGATACGATAATGAGTAGTTCCAGTCTCAATTAAATCCAACAGATGGCGCCACATTACACAAGTAACAATCGTTACCCGCAACTCGTCGCCGCTTGAAAACTTTCCAGTCTTCAATTCCTAATCAGCAACCAATCCACACGTTCCTCCTAATATACCCAGGTTAGGCGCATCACTCGTGACCTAGTTTTAACTCAGTTAATAACGCGTGTGTAAAGGCGCAGTTATTACTGCAGTGAGAGGCATGTCTTACAAAGTCAAAAGTCACCCGTTCGTACGCAGATAAATACGCGTAAGACAGATTCGTGTGACAAGTGCAATTCGCGCGTGGTGAATGCATATCGTGGCTCGGCGTTGCCCGATAACGCTATAGTGTAACGTAAATCGTTGATAAAAAAAGATAACAACGTGGGAGGTCTGAATCGTCAGTTATAACTGCGATGGCGAACGACACACCAGATGTCGATATTCAGGACGGCAAGTTGCTCCGGATCTCGTGGCAGGGACTGTGCGATTTACGTTTACAAAATAAAAAGATAACCTCAATATCGAAGTGCATTTTTGAAAAGGCACCGAGTGAATTGGGCTGCATTGACCTCCGTGATAACTGCCTCAAGGAAGTGCCAGACTTTGGAAATGCTCGTAGCGCGAATACCTTACTCCTGTCCAGAA
Source organism: Trachelus troglodyta (assembly GCA_030142635.1). Lineage (NCBI taxonomy): Eukaryota > Metazoa > Arthropoda > Insecta > Hymenoptera > Cephidae > Trachelus > Trachelus troglodyta. The sequence goes on along the minus strand of JARQTJ010000857.1, from coordinate 352,496 downwards.
ACGAGATAACCAGCATCCGCAAGGAGTCCTTCGAGTCTCTGCCAAATCTTCAGGAGATCAGACTTACGAAAAATTGTCTGGAGGAATTGGGAAGTCGGATCTTTGCTCATCTTACTTATCTTTACACACTGAACTTGTCTTACAATGATATATCGAGTATAGCTAATGATGCGTTCGCAGGTTTGCACTTTCTCAAACATCTGGACCTAAGTCATAACAGCATCCCTGCTCTTCCCGATGATGTATTCGCTGATCAGAGGTCATTGGAGACACTGATATTATCTTGCAACGTTATTTCTGAGATAAATAAAAATAACTTTCGTGCTCTGGATCAGCTTATCGAACTCGATCTTCATCTTATCAGTATCACGGAATTGCGCGATGATATATTTATTGATTTATGTAATTTAAAGAAGCTCACGCTCTCATGGGGAAAATTGTACACCATATCGTCAAATGCATTTTGCGGATTGGAGAGTCTGGAAGTGCTGGAGCTCAACAGGAACCTCTTGACCACGATATCCGGTGGTCTCTTTCGTCATCTGATCAATCTTAAACGACTTATATTACCATATAACGACATCACGGATATCGATCAAACGGCTTTTGAGAGTTTGACAAGTCTAAAGGAATTGAATTTAAGTCGTAATCAAATATCGTACCTGTCCGATGGTGTATTTTCGAAAATACCAACACTTACCCATCTCAATCTTTCCTGGAATCGACTATCGGATGTCCTGACACCTGAGATCTTTCAGGGGTTAGATAACTTGGAGGAGCTCGAACTCTGTCGTAATGGCATCGCTACCCTGGAAAAGGGATTGTTCTCGAAGTTGCCAAAATTAGTCACCCTAAATCTATCGAATAACTGTATTGCTACCATAGAGCCAGGTGCCTTTGAAAATCTGAAGAATCTTAAGGAACTCAAACTCAGTTGGAACTATCTCGAGACACTTCCTGAGGATGGTTTTCAAGATCTCTCATCTCTGGAGAAACTCAGCCTCTCTTACAACAAGATCGCTGACCTCACGCCCGAGATGTTCATAGCCATAGCTAATATCAAGGAATTAGACTTATATAAAAATCGATTAGAAATGCTACCCGATAACGTATCGCGTGTACTGATTCATTTGGATAAATTAAAAATAACGTAATTAAAGACAAAAGTGCGTATTAAAATTTATCAGTGAAAGAAATTATTACCCAAGAGACAATAGAGACTGAAGCATATCTTCATTATAACAAAAAAAAACATTTACTCGTAATCGATTAAGATTCACAAATTTCCTCGCCTAATCAAATCCAACGAATCCCTTCATCATTGTATTCCTCGAAATCCAGCCTAATCAGACTGTATCAAGTACAATTTATCTTAAAAATCCACATAAGTCTATAAGCCACGATTAATTAATGTCGCCTGACTAAAATAATTTTTACGAAAAAAAAACGAGAGAAAAAATACAAAAATTATGATAACAATGGTTTCTATTAAAAGAAATAATTTTTTATCCACCCCAACCCACCCTTGGCACTGAAAAAAAAATTCTACAAATTTTTTCTACATCCAACACTTTATATCGATCCAATAGCTATCGATAATAATTAATAAAAAAATTCAACAATGTTAAGGGCACAGGCACCAGGGAATGGGTACAGTACCTATAACTAGGGGGTGGTATTCTACCAGTTATCAGGGGATGCAAGACTATAACTCACCCCGGCAATGCGTTTAACCGGCACATTATCTGTGCGCCAATTAAGTACCAGCATTGTAATACGCCTCATAACTCATCCATCCACCCTTTTGATATTCGCACAAGCGCGCAGCTGGCCCATATAACTCGCGGCGAAAATCGTGGAAAGGACTGAACGTGACAGGGTGGTAGAATCGAGAGGTGTTACCGGAAGTAACACCGACCGGACATGAATCGATTCGACCCATCCGATATATACACACATGTATACATGTAGGTAAATATAGAAAATATAAAGCCAAACAGAGTAAGAGCTACATAAGGTACGTACACCTATATAATATATACCTATATAAACGCAAGACTCGAACTAAGGGATGTTTCGTCGGGGGTGCCGTCGAGAATTCACTACCCTGACTAACTCGAGAGCGATAGTAAAGTTTGGAAATTCACCTAAGGGATGGTTTAGAGACTCCTATATATACAAGGGTGGTCAACGGGGACCATCGAACTTTCCCAGCCCTTAACAAGAGACTGAAGAAGATTAATTCATCAGTACCTTGCGGTTCCCAGGAATTTCATCGCGGACGGAAATACTGAAATCGGATGTCGCAGTATCCATAATACGATTATCCGTTCGCTACCGAGCGTCTTTGGCAAAACAAGAGTTGGTATTAAGGTGCGTTCACATCTCGTTATAGGACCGCATCTCCGAGCGATCTGACCAGCACTATTTAGTTTACGTCTTCCGTGTCTACTGTCTAGTCTCCAGCGACTGCATAATCGCGTTAGAAGTTATGTCTGGTACACATGGTTCGGAGAGACCTTGGTACTCGGTAGTACCAACTTTAGTTATTGGAATCGTATACCTTGTTATGCACTTGTTAAGGGTTGACATGAAACTTCTATTTTGCTTCTTGAGTAACGTAGACAAATGTCCGTTTAACGAGGGTGGAATACGGACTGTTGGGTATCAATTTCCGCAACGAGATACCTACCCTGTTCCATTCTGTTAATCTCAACCCCAAAAATGATACCCATGAGAAAACAGGCTATTTTGAATATTGAGTCATAAAATGTTAATTAACGTAATTAACTATCGAATTAATATTTTTGTACGAGTCACCAATATATATATATATATACAAATACTGTGGGATTCTTATGACGCGTATAAAACCACCTCGAGAATTTGCGATTCCCTGCACGGACTTCCAGTGGCGCAAACCCCCGGGCTAGTTCGACTGCCTTAAGAGAAATGCTTTCTTGGTTTATAAGGGTTGGCAATAACTGCAGTGGGTCCGCTGGAAACGCATTGCTAGCAGCAACATTGGCTTAATTATTCAATCGTCGCATTGCGGTAAAACTTACCAGACTGGGCAGTGCTCCTGATTATCTCGATATGGCTGGGTATAGGATGACATTGAAATTTAAGGGTTGTAATAGGCTTTTCTTATTGCTGATGATACATAGATTATCAAGGATTTTCAGAACGGAATATACCCTGTTCTAATACATAGACTAGGGACTTAGGCGCCAGTAAATGTGGGTTAAAGCCTTCCCGGGGCTTCCACGTTTCTTCAGGGGGTTGCTTTGGTTTTAGGGGTGAGTTCCCAGCCCCGGGCAATTCCCGCACAGCCACCTGTTCGACAAACCCACTATAATAATTACACTGACCAGAACCAGTCGACTGTGGGGAGACGACGTACTGTAAGCGCATTAACGTAAGGCGCTTATCTAATTGCTGACCAGCGCAATTACATATATTACGATTAGCCGATAATACACGTTGCACGGTGTCGAATGCTCGCAGCAAGGATATCACTTGGGGTTACAACGCTTTTCTGATATCATTTGAATAAACTTGACCTTTTGCTACAGTACTTTGTTCAACTTTGTTATTTTTTTTTCGTATTCTTTTTTTTGCGAATTTCAATCCGTGCATTTTTTTCCCTTCGGAAAACCAACCGTGACGTTTACATGTAAATGCGACGCCTTCGCGTAATCCCACTTGAGTACTGGAAATAAAGGGAAAGCGAGAGGGGTCCATGCTAAAGAAAGATCAAGAATGGAGAACGCAGAGGAGAGAGAGGGATGGCGAGAGAGTGAAATCGAAATAAAAAAAATGGAGGACGAAGGGTAAGCCCACAAGGAAAAGTTCAGCATTTTTACCTCATGCATTATGGAGAAGTTAGTTATTAGACATAAGACGAGCGTAAAGAGAGGAGGAATCCATTTCCAATAGCGCGACATATGTGAATCGCTCTAGAATGGCCAGGCTGGTATAGATTTTCAATTCAGCGAGATATTTTCAATATCGTTGTCGCACGCTATCCCTTACAGCTTCTCTGCATGCCTGTGCCGTAAGCGATGGATCTGAACGGTATACGAAAGAATGTTGTTCCAGGGAGAAAAAATATTCTTTGCTGATACACAATCGCGTGAATTTTATTCGTCGTAGAACAAGCTACTTGATACTCCTCTCGTTTGGATGTAATAGAATACAAATTTTACAACTTTTTTAAATTCGATACAAATGGCGGGAAAAAATGGAAATTTTGAATCTACAGACAACTCGTGCCCATCGCTCATCACGACGACTGTATCCAACTCTTCCCACTAGATTTCTCATCCTCGATCTCCATCTGCTCGGTTATCGTATTATAACACGCCGTCGATATTAAATCTATGTAAAGGAGTATCTTTGCCGGCTCTGAATCCTGGCCAGATAATATATGAAATATCAGGATAGTCTGGTACACTCTGGTGACAGTGTGCATTCTGCCGTATGAATTTACGGGATTTCTTAATTTCACAAAAATTCATCTATGGATGTATCGTAAGTCAATATATCTATGTTTGGCGTTGGGCAATTTCGGAGGCGATTTCAATATATCATAGATATATTTTTTATACATATTTTATATATTTTTAATATATATTTCATAGTTCATCTCAGTGAAAGAATCCTTTAGAAACATTCCCCGATGTCGCGTTATCCGTATATCATTATATCCAAAGATTACGTTTTGTGTATATTTTGAGAATGATCCTCAAACTAGCCTCACGATTGAATATGCTGGCAATAATTTGACGTACCCCAAAATGAGAAATTCAGGGTGTCTTGAAATCGGCCGATCGCTCGAGAATGTATATTTTGTGACCATTTCGCAAACCAGCCAGTAAACTGAAATTTTTTCGAGCTCCGAGCCCGAAACAGCCACAGTCCATAGAGTGTTCGATTTATTGAAGTAATAACCCCCGAAGTGGCCCTGTAGTTAGAATGAGAAAGAATTCTGCGAAAAGGTTCGAAAAGTTAGCCAAAGTAAAAAGCCAAAGTACAGTTTCCAGTAAAAAAGAAATAAGAAAAAAAAACCGAATAAAGTATAGAGGAAATAAAGAACGAGAGACGATCCCAAAGACTTCCTCTCGACACTTTACGACATCTGCAAGGAGCTGAGCTGCGAGCGCACTAAAAGGAGGTATCACGGGGTTCTCCAGTTCCGGTTCAGCAGTTCAATCAAGCAGGTAGGCAACAAACCACTGCCGTTAATTGGCCACGGTACCAACTCCGGTTTTACGAGGCAATCCACCTAAATTATCCGACCTGCATTTCCGGCTGACCTAGGCGCCCTGAAACTCCGCCCCTGGAAATTACATCAGCCCTTCGCCATATAGTTTGCACTGTGCGCCATACCTGCAAGAAGCACATAAACCCCTGCAACACTCAACATCCTAGAGGAAACTCTCACAAGATACGTATAAGGGTTAAAAGAAACATAAACGACCAGGATACCCGCCAGTAGTCACAGTGCGTGCCTGGACGGCCATCGTAGAAAATCTAGATAAAAAAATTCTAAGCAAAAAATCTATTCCCAAGCATTAAAGTTCCTTCGGTAAAACCAAAAAAAAAAGTAAATGGAGAACCTATAAGGGTAATCGCACCTCGAAGAACTAGCACCTATACCAACCCCAGGACTATGGACGCCAACGACTTCGGCTTTACCGGAAGCAGTAGAGCGCCCCTTGAAAGTACTTGATTAAACTTAACTTTCCAACTGTCAGTAACAGCAAGCCAGGTCTGAGAGCGCGAAGCGTAGAGACTTCATCTCCAATGAAAATGGAGATAGTCAATCCCATAGAGGATCGGTCGACTAGAGGATTTTCAAGATAAACGCTTCGAATCGAAATCCACCAAGTTGGCAAACGTATTGCTGTACTGTAGTTTTACTTAGGAATTCTACAGTGCAGCAAATATATAGACACAGTTACACGTGCTATACGCCTATTAAAATAACCTAACCCAAAATCATCTATAAAAACGCAACTAAGAAAGAGCTTAACTCCTACTAACGTTCTAAGCCACAGACTATACGTAAGTCATCTTGGCTCCAGTACGCCTTGCGGCAAAAATAAAGCTCATTAAGGGAAGTTCTTGCGAGACACGAAACGGCAGTACGTAGGACAACCGGCACGTAAAACGTATTGTATCCGGTGAGGTGTGGAACCTCAGCCAGGAGCAACCTGGTTGGTTATGTCGTGCTAACATTCGCGTTACTTCTTTATGGCCACCGCAGAAGAACCTTGGTTAGATATACTATATTCATCTAGTGTATGTATATAGATATATATATATGGGACTACGTACGCTGCACGTCTTAACGTCCGTACGCGCTCCATAAAACTCATCCCTGGTTCGTGACGGTGCATTGACTCGTAAGGCGGGAAAATACGAAAAATCTGCCAACGTCGGGATAAAATTGAAAAGCGCTTCTGGGAAAGTAAATCTAATACGCTATAAAAGAGATTCGTTAGTACCTTTTTCTTTTGTAGATATTAATTCCATTCTTTTTGGCAAATTATATATTTTTAACCTTGAGTCTAAAATCTTATCTCCAAACGATAACTGATTGATCGTGCATTGATAAACCTCAATGAATGATATATAGCACGACTTTTACCCGTTTCTAGCGATAATGAATCCGAAAATTTATTTTAGATAATGTAATCTATCTGACAGTGTTTGAGACTTTGCTTCTTTGAATCATGATATTTTTTAACTGATATTTCGCTGTAGTATACGTAATAAACTGATAACGTCACGGGTGAATTCCGTTCTTGGTTAATTTTTTTTTTTAATATTTATATTCCAGCCGTATTTCATACGGAATATACTCATTTCTGTAATAAAAAATTCTTTTTTTCGTACAAGTTATATTGAAAGAAAAACTGTTTAATCCGATATTTCAGACTGATCGAAGAAAAACGTAGTACACGTTATATTTGATATCACAAAGATAACCGACCGATGAAAAGGAGGCAGACGACCGCTGTACTTATAGGATAAGGGACGCCGTGCGTCGCGGGTATCACACGCGTCGTCTGTTATTTCAAAGTAAACACACTTTGAGTAGATAAGAGGTTAGACTTAAGTGGCAAATAGAGGGAGGAAGGAGCAATGGCGTTCGAGTGGAGTCTCGTTTTTCTTAGACGTCTTTCTATGCCGTCAGTCCCCAAGTGCTTATTCTACATTTGATAAAGTGCTCGTCATTAACGAAGCATCGAAGGGTGGCTTCCGTATCTTTTACCATAAAGTGCGTGTATATATATATATTGACGAGTATCGTAATAACCACGAAACAATACAATAGAGATCGAAAGATCGTATCCTAAAAAATATTAGATTTGAATAAAAAATACTTGTGAAAAATTTTAATGTAACATATAATAATAAATATAAGAATGTATTAAATGGGAAAGTAAATTTTCTGATACTTTATACTGGTATAAGTGTTTATGATATTCGGTCGCTTTAAGTATCGTATGGCACAGGATGGGGGATAAATGAATGTAAGTAGTAGAGAAAACGTCGGATATTATAGATTGAACCGATGAGACGTACACACGCTCCCTATAGATCGTGACAGTTTGTAAAATGATGTAAGCCGCTTATACGGTATCCGATAACGTTGGAAAGCCACAGGAGCCGAGTAGGAATTTTACTGGGTGGAACGATAAATTATGTATCCGCCGCAGGAACATTCAGATTTTCATATTCGCCCGGACAAATTTATTCGCACGGTCGAACGAGCGATCGCATTAAACTCAAATAGAGCATCGCCTGCGACCGCGTAAATAAATTACAGTACGCTCGCGATTTCGCCATTTGAAAAGCGATTTTTCGTGCAGCAATATACGTACAGTAGGTATAGTATTGTGATATGACAATATATAATAGTTGTGTATAACGGATGGACATGCTATGGACAGAATATAATATATTTGCGCATGAATATTTTTATACGGTTGAAAATTGATGGAAATGATATGCGCAATGGATCTGCGCATATTGTAACTGGAAGTAAAAATAAAAATGAAGGAAAAAGAAAATTATAGCTCGAAAGTCGGACGCTCGACTGCGCTTTCGAGCGGTGTTCATACCCTCGTTAATCGAGAGTGCAAATTCCGTTTCGCAATTGGAAATGTGCGATGCACCGGGCGGCAGTCTGTAATCCCGTAGCCGAAAGTGTAATCCCGAAACAATATTTGTCGTCCGTGACCCGATCCCTATCACGGGCAAATCTATGCTTTCTGTTTTTCTCGTTTCTCTTTTATCCTTTTTGAATGGGTTCAAAACCGATTTGTAATTGAAAAGCACTGTTCCGTCGGGACGCCAGCGTCACTGGGGGGTTGGTGAACGACGTGCCGGTACGGGAATGACGCCGTGGGATAAAATGAGAAAGAGAGAGAAAGGACGCTGCAATGAAAATCAATTAAGAGGACCAGATGCCAGATAACAGTTTCCTTAAATTTGTAAAAAAAACTTTTCAACAATTCTACATAAACGAATAGAGAATTTTTTATTTTTTCAAAAATATTCTTATCCTGAAAGATAAAAGAAACGAGCAATAAAAATTAATCGTAAGACGCGTGAGAGATATTTATAGCGTTGAATCGATACAAGAAAAAAAAATAAGATGGATAAAAAGTACCTGCGCGTGGGAAGAAAGATAAAACGTTATAACGCGAAAAAAGGATCCCAATACCGTCAACGCTTCGTAAGCACAGAGGGCAAAATTTCCCTCCGCGAATTCGCAATTACGTGTCGCTACTTTCCCATCCAGCAACGAGGGGTGGTTTATGAGAGCCGGGGATTCCTGCAAATTGGAAGTAACACGTTGAAAACAAAAATAATAGCGTTACTTTGCGGTCATGGCTACGCACCGCGCATATTGTACCAGTACTATTATTATAGCACGTATACCGGTGTATCTACTTCCACACATGTTACCACGATACAAAGTTCCCATATCAATTCACATGTTCCACTTGAATCTGAAAAATAAATCTATACGAAAAAAAAGACCCAAACAACATAGCAATGACTATACAACCTACCCTGTGATAATAAATAATAATACGTAAAATTAAAAAAAACAATATCGATCTCTGAAATTCTTCGGAATCCCGTAAAGAGGTCCTTCCAAGGATAGAACATATAGTTATAAGGGTGACAAATCAATGCCGGATAGCAGGGTAGGTAGCAGCATATGAGCTCCTATCTTATCAACGCATTATTCAACGACGGAGGCTGTTCGGGACTCTAACTGCCTGTATTTGCATAAATCCATAGATCTCCAACCCACTCGGCTGCCTAGCCGTGTCTATCCATCTCTGAATGCATGCATACAGCAAATTACAGTTCCGCGAGCGGAATTGTGGTGCCGAGGACTCCGGGCCGGCACGGGACAAGGCAATATCCACTCTAGTTACGGCTTTGTATTGAATTGTTAACGACATCTCTCTATTTTCGGGATGCAAACAGATGACCGCCTTTACGGTCGGTCGCCGACGTCACTAGACGGGACATTGTCCTGCTTGAGTTTAGGATTGTCATGTAGATTAAGTTTAACATCCCCTTCGATGTTTTCCCAGAACCCACCCTCCACCCCTATTATCAGCAATCCCAAACTACACCGTAGGTAGCAGTTGATACTGGGTGTAGTACGGTTGATAGGACGTACGAAAAAATGTTCTAGATAAAAAATACAGCCTTTACTTTCGCAAGGAATGAAAAGTCAAAATGGTCCAGTTACGATCTTTAGTGTCGTGATCGTTAACTGGTGAGATAATTAAGATCAGGGGGGACGAAGTCAAGAAATTTGTATGTCGCGAAGTAACAAACGTAAGGGTTGGTTCTAGGTATAGTTCCTGTGTGTAAGGGATGCCGGGGAACAGGGGCACTTCTTAGGGGCGGTTCGTTAGCAGAGAAGCCGGTAAGTCGTGGCGCAAATACCGTCGTCAACGGGGATGGCTACGTGTTCCGACGCTCTACGCCCTGAGCAATCCTCGTTTCTCACTACTACCCCTAGCCCCACCAAAATCCCCACGTTGCATATGACAAATGCAATCTCACGGCAGACGCGCAAAACCAAAACGGGCGTCTAGCTCAGCCCTCTGTCTGCCTCTCTCTACCCACACGAGCGCGAACGCGCTCACGTACAACATCCTCTGAAAATTTGTCAGTCGGGCTGGCGCTACGCTGTATATATATATTGAGCTGCTATATAGAGGATATAGAGAATCGGATGCCTACCGACTCGATCGTACCTCGGGCAAATCGCACGCATTGGCCGACGTAATAAATTCTACATTTGTCCTGCGTGTGGCAGGAATTTACCATGTCGGACAGCCGTTCGATTGATTCGAAAATGCCGACGTGGAGGTTTTGGTTTGAAATAATGCTTTTAAAAAAATTTAAATATATGCCTGACTGTTAAAAGAGACATGGGGATAAATCAGATTGCCATTAAACCGGAAGTATGACGTGTCTGTGAATCTTACCGTCTCCCTCTACATCCGGAACTCTCTGTCCTTTCTTCGTAAATTTCAATCGTATCAGATCTGACACTATTTTTTTATTTACTTTCGCAGACCGGACTGTCGTGAAATAAAAATATCCCTGTGGCGTCTGTTCTTGTACCTGAAATTTGGACAAGCGATGTGTCTGCTTAGTTGAAAATAACTACCAGGGATTTTAGAGCCGCACAAACCTGCCTTATACTTAATCTAAAACCCACGGATGCACCTATAGCCGACGACACTTTCTACACGTAGACGTCGTGCAGAGAGAAGCTAGGCGCAATAATCCTGAAGAACGGAGTATAATAAAGTTGATTCGCGAGTGCCCAACTCCACGAACTGTACGTGGCTGATCCGCTGTAAATTTTCCCGTACTCTTCCGCTTGTCCTGTGTCTCTCTCTCTCTCTCTCTCTCTCTCTCTCTCTCTCTCTCTCTCTCTCTCTCTCTTTCTCTCTCTCTCCAGCAATCTCCCCACTTAATCCCTCTCCCTCCTCAACACGTCCCGAAGAGTCTCGACTCACACCGGTGGCACACCACGTGCTCGTCCATTTTCCAGGATTTCTCTTTCAGCGGCAGGATGCGAGTGCCATCGTAAAGTCAGATCCTGATCCGGAGGATGCTGCGCCAATAAGAAGATGGTCAGCAAGACGAAACTCCCTGAATCCTTGTGGACGTGACGTTCGAACTTGCATCCCTTTCCGGTACCGATATTTCCGGCGAATAAATACCGCTACTGGATTCATAGAATTCCTCCACCCCCTTCCGATCCTCAAAATAGATCCAAAAAAAATCTGAAGATCATTCAGCAAAATTTAAATTTGTACGGTATGATTATTGTCATACGTGAAAATTCTTATCGGCGGGTTATTCGAATCGGCGGTCTCAGAATTATTTTCGGAATTGTCATGGTTGATAACATGACCTAGATAAACAGCGTCGGCTTGACGTGTCAAGTATAATAAGGGAGAACGGGAACGGTAGGCCAGGTTAAACCGAGCCCTTCGCTGAATGTCTCTGACGGGTCCCAGACGAGTAGTTAATTAACACCTCCCTTGCTCTTACACCTCCAACCTTCGACCACGCTCGAGATCCTGCAGGCAGAAGGCAGTTTCTCCAGTATCCCGGCGCCCTTAGACTACCACGGCGAAACCTCAGCCGCCGTGGACCAGCCTGGAACAACCTGACTACCCGGTACCTCTCGACATTCGTAATTAAGACGCTCTCGAGGAAGAAAAAAAGGAGCGCTCGGCCGGGAACTGCGGCGTCTCATGTATTTTTAATTTAGATAGTGCCTAGCTGCGTTCAAGATGTAATAAGACACGAATAAAAGCCCACTTACATCGTCCGACGGGGAAGGAAGTCTTATTTCGTTAATTTAACTTCACCCTGGCCATTTCCATCCGACATTTTATACAGGATCTTTTCAAAATGGTATCTGAATTATCCTCTGTACCGGAGAATCTATGTATATCATTTAGATAATAAAAATAACAATAACTGAACTTGTTACGTATCATTGACACCTGTCAAATATCAGATACTTTTGAAACACTATGTAGAGGATGCAAGAGGTATTCTCAATCTCGAGCTTAGATAACAGAAGTAAGCCCTAGTTTCATTTTTCGAATCTCTGCCTCAGGTGTTCGCAAATCTCGCTTTTCCATCCCGTCAAGAAATTCTAACGGGTTGCTATGTACGTAGTGTCTGCTCGAAGATACCTTGGATCCTGAAAAATCGTATTCTGTGTATACACGTCGACCCAAGAAGTTTCGATTTCGAGATGAAGACTGGTGTTCTGCAAGTTGATGGATCCGTGAAATTTGATAAGAAAATTTCAAAAGCATCTACAATGGTACTAGTATATAAATAACATTTTAAGCAATTAATAACCCATTTCTTAAGTATACGCAATGTATCTAAATTGCCATCTAAGTCTTATAGCAGTATGAAATCAATAAAGATAAACCAACCCTTTAATCCAAGAACGGGAACTCAGGGTGCATCCAGCCAGTACTCAATAGCTCCTTACCTACCCTTACGTTCCTTTATTGATTTTCGATCTAGGCGTCGAAGCGCGAGAAGCACCAGGCGATAATGCGACTAATATCGTAAACGATAATTTAATCGCGCTTCATTCAAGCAGCCAAGCCTTCGTCGGAGGAGCAGATCCGACCAAGCAAAATGGTCCAGCGGCAGGCTTGTTCGAGGGATGCTGAGCCAATACTTGAATAGACAATAGGATGTAGCTAAGACTAACCTAACAGTATGTATATATATAGAGTCAAGAATCTGGTTGCTTTCAATTATGCTTCTTCCACCCCAGCATCCACGGTACACGTTATATGTATTTTGCGCTACAAGATGCTGTTGGTTTCCCTAAATACAGTAAGAACTGTCACGATTCAAGGGTAAACTGGGAAGAACTTGAGGAAACGGTGGATCGCGATAACAACAGCCCTTTCCAGCGGCGCCTACCTAGCATACGTTATAATTATGCGTTAACTAGCCGTTAAGCAGAAGTTCCTTCTAACGACGTCGTAACGTCCCACTAACGACGTACTGATATAACAGTGCCAGTATATCCCTACTGTCTACCAATTAGAGAAAGGTTGCGAATCTGCTTAGACGCCAAAGAAAGTCGTAGGACTTTCTCGTTGAGGTATATTTAGTTACAGGCACCAATCATCAAGCCAGTTCATCCTCTGTCCAGGATTTAACAGTGGACACTCGTCATCGAATTCCCGGGCGCGATGGCCTTAAAGTGTGAGCGTCGCGTTAGCGTCCGCATAGGGCTGGGACGTTAATTGATCAAATTACAGGGCAGCGGATACCGCGAGCGGAATCGAAATTGCAGCCTGTTTCAGATTCGTGGGAAAGGAGGGGGTTCATGAGGTCCACACGGCAGGTGCGAGGGGTGGTATTTTCGGCTTGTGCAGGAAGGGGGTAGTTGGACCAAAAGGGATGCTGCAGATAGAATCACGGCTCTGGGACCGTTAGAGAGGTGATCGGGATCAGTGAGGTGGTCAGGATGATGCTGATGGCACGGGGTCCTCGATTCCACCCCCTACTCCCACCCCCTCAAGGACACGTATATTGGCGACTGCCTACCACCCTCTACTTGGGTATCGGGGGGTGCCGTTTCATGAGGCTCGACCGGTCAAGTGTTCATTGCTGGTTCATTCGCGTAAATTCCGCTTTAATTAATGACTCCGCCAATGATTGATCGACAGTATCGCTGATTGGTGGTTGAGTCCTGTTGATTTGCGGCTGAATTTATCTCGAATTCTACCACGCTGGATAGGAGGAACTGCTGTTGGGAAGGGGTGAAACGGAGGATGGAACTGGCGAGGGAGAGTACCGAATGACGAGAGGGTGTAGGGAGCGTAGGGGAGGGTGGAGGATGCATCCGACGCTAACGCCGACGCCCGACGTCCGACCACCTCCCCACTCGCCGTCCCTCCAGGCTCGACAAAACGCACTGTGACTGCTGCCCGTCAAGGTGTAATTTACAGTATAATTAACTATTCCATCCACTGACATACCGTATGACCGTCGAACAATTTTTTATTTTTTTTATTTCGCCTGGACAATTTTATTTACCCTTACTATACCGCTTCCGTGATCTTTTTGTTTCACTTGCGCCTTTCGCGTGATCGAATGTTGCGAAATTAAGGGCGAAACAACCTCGATTAGCAGACGATGCGTATCGATTCATTGGATTGCGAAGTAAAGCACTTATGTGAAATAGACAATTGCTTTCTGTCTTGTATTACCTTTTTGAAACTTTATCGGGCAGTGAAATAGATTTTTCGTATTCCGACGGTCACTATCGATCTTGGCAGGTGTGAATATTTACGCGAATAAAATTATACTGCGTTATCATGCATATATCTACCTGATTCTGATGTTAGAGGAACGATATGAATATGACGATAAAGAGTAAGCGAGAAAAAAAAATGACGCGAGTCGAATTCGTCGAGGATTAAATCGATTTAGGAATACGTGTGCCCACGTGAACGCACCTGCAGTTTCTAGTTTTATTCGTTGGTTCGTGCGCTTTAAATTCACTGACTGCACCATTGCACTGTCTACATTGATAGAGGCCGGGCATGCTTCGGAGGTAAAAAGCTCGAGAATTGTAGGTAGGGAGAGTAAGAGAGGGACTTGAGAGGAAAAAAAATATATATAGAGAGAGAGAGATGACGAGAGAGATAGAGTTTATATGTGTGGAAATGTAAGAAAAGAAAGAGGAGAGAGAGAGAGAGGGTAAAGAGAGAGGAGTAGTCGGAGGAAGAGAGAGAAGAAAATCTTGAGAAATCGAAATTGCAGGTTTTCGTTGAAACGCTGGACTGGCCGGACGTGACCAGGATCCGAAAAATGCAACGAAACCCGCTCGGGCCAAGATAAATAGGATATTCCGGGATAAATGCTTACCTACGTGCTTTCAGGGCTATTTCCGCGACGCGGAAAGCGGACGGCCGTCCCGACGCCTTCCCACCGTAGAATTTACCTAGGAAGCCGGCGAATGTCGCGCTTCGCGAATTTCCCACTGGCTTCCGGAATTCCGCGAATTAAATGAACCGAATAATTGCACTCCGAGCGTGCTTCCCTAGTCCTGCTACCTTCGCGAATCTCCACGAGCTTCCTTGTACCCTCTCTGTCTGTATCCTGGCGTCCCGACGCCTCCGTCGCCCCCTTTCCAGCAACTTCTTAGAAACTCGGGACATTTTCTTCTCGACTCTTCCCGAAAGCGGCATTTACTTCGATACCCCTTTACCTTTCCACTCGGTAAAGAACTCAGACTGTACTCCATTATACCCACGTATACCCGGTGCTCCTGTAAACACCGACCCGGTAACTCTGTGAAATTTTCAAATTCGCACGACGTGAGACTCGTCGGATCAAAAAGGCGACAGGAGTGGTCATCATCGGTGTGGAAGCAACTTGGACACTGATGGATTAACAGTGTCAGGTGCGCAATGACGTCACTTCCGGATGCAGGAGGTAAAGTAAGATTAAGTCACGTACCGCACGTTCGGCTTAGGTTAGGACGGTAACGTAGCAGCTAAGGGAAGCAGAGAGTAGGAAGGTGGATGAAATAAGTGGAAACCGTAGGGGTTGCCAGTGTCAAGGGAAGTAGAGAGAACCAGGGGTTGGTGCGAATAGATGGCAGTTTGACAGGGAAGGGTCGTGAACTTTATGTCCATCCATCGGTCGGTCGGTCCATCCTGACCGGCGACCATCCCTTCGTCACTCGAAACATTTGGGTAAGCTGACTGACGAAGCGTTCCCGAGGGGGAACATCTGCTGTTGCGTAAACCAAACCAGGAAGAGAATCACCAAGCGATTTTAGCTCTGGGTCCTTTACGATGTGGATTCCTCACACGGACTCGTCATACCAACTGACCTTTCGTTAGGTTACGCAGACGTAGACCGTAGATAGGCCAAGACCTATGTAGGGGTGGAAAGAGAGAAATCTTTACCACCCCGGTGCTTTCATCTCGAACTGATATGACCCCCCGGCACCCCCCAGCCTTTCACGAGGCTATCGTAAGGGACGCAATTTTTACCGACGCACCGCGACGCCCGGCGACGCTCAACGCCTGAGTGGAACAGCCTCCCATCCGGCGAGACGCATTAATCAAAGAACAACTTGAAATTTTCACCTCCGCCTTCTTCTCCCTTATTTCCGACCTTCTTCCCTCCCTCTCCTCTTACTTAACCCTCTCTCTCTCTCTCTCTCTCTCTCTCTCTGTAGCCCACATAGTACAGCAGCTATGCTCCCTCCGCTCCTTCGGTAAGTCGTCGAGTTTTTGCGGCCTCCTGAGACTTGACAAAGGTCAGGCCGATATTAATCAAATAGTCTAATACCGGTGCCCTCGGCGGCCGTTGCAAAAAGTTTCCTCGTCCATCATCCGACAATTATGGTGGTTCGAAAATTCGGTAAGGACAGTTTCGTTACGGCCGGAAGAGTAGAGGGCAGGAGGGCTGGAGACGAGTCGAAGAAGACGAGGGAGAGTAAAGAAGCAGGGAAGAAAAAAATGTATATATATATATATATATATATATATATATATATAATTTATAAAAAATGTAGCAGAGGAAAGTAGGGGAGGAAAAAGTTTCTTCAACGATCGAGATCTTAGAAGCCGATCAGTCAAAGTCCTTCGTATCGTATTTATACCTACGGTCCCTTCTCCTGTATCGATCCGCGACAACGTTATACTCTAATTCCAGTTACCCCGCGGAAGGTCCTGCAGGAGGCGCAGAAGGTCCTACGTGCTGGAACGAACAGCCTAATGCCAGAGGACGCCTTGGTACAAGGTATAAAAATTGAAGGGTGTGATTTGCCCTCTTTTATGGCGCCTCTATATTTCCACGTAAAAAAGTTCCCTTAACGACCGCGAGCAACGCTGCTGCTGGTTCGGAGTTTCCGCGAGTGCGTTTCCTGTTACCAAGTACCGAAAGGACATTCGCGTACGGGGCTATGGCAGCGCTTGTCGATTTCAAATAAAATTCAGGAAGATCATAGATCAACGTTTTACCTCGTATAATAAAATTTCATATAGCTACAGTACAGAGTCCGAAGACGATAAGATTTAACAAGCGTATACGTTACACTACTATTTTTCTATCACACTGTACCTGGTACACGTGGGTACCAATTACCTTGATGAAAAAACATTTTACTACCCGGTACTATACGGCTTTAGAATTCTGCTACAATTTTTCCTACTGATAGACATGAACGTAGTCGTAAGTTACAATGATATGTGATCGTAAACGGGATAAAAGTAAATTGACGTAAAAACTGAACCTAGTGAAATATTCATTAATAGCGCGAATGGATAGTCACGTATTAATTCAGGGTTTATTTTTGGAGTAATTAAGGAGGGTCGAATTCGAAAATATCACGTGTTACTAATCAAAGCAGAAAATAATTCGGGGATGTGGAGTGTGGGTGGTGACCTGGACGAGTGGCGATTTTAATAAGTCTCCCTAGGTCCCCACCACCCCTCGACTCGTCGAGGGTGCGATTGTTTAGAATCGCAGTGGAATTGAATTACCGTCGTTAGAGGGTGGACCGAACGATAACGAGGAGGATAATGCAATTTTGAATTTCTGAAGCCAATTAACGCTATCCCCCCGTGGTAGTTCCGATGAAGTCGGATTCCCGTCGGTTCCGACGTGTCAAAGGTAATTGTAGCTCAGGGTGGGAGGGTAGGTGGGATGAGCTGAGGGAGGGAACAGTAAGAAGATATAGGTATAGGTGTTAACGTTTGAGTGAATACCTATCTGTGTATTGTATATTATATATATAGAATTGACACAGGGCCCATTATGCCATGTTAAGTATAAATTGAATGTGTGACCGAAAAATTCAATTGTAAAATTTGAAGTAGCCGCGTGACCAATTAGCGATTTCTCGAAAATAGCTCGCCAAACGTAATTAGCAGTTAGAGTACGGATTAGGATATTAGGAGGACTCCTGGGCACAACCAGCCAAAAGACGCTATCTCAAACCGATTACATTCGTGCTGGAATCTTCCTGGCATTTACCGCGCCCGGTAAGTTTAATTGAAGTTGCCAGTGTAGTAGGCATGCAGCCAGAATGAAATTGAAGATCCATTATGATAAGATTACAAGCGAGACTTATCAAATTTCAAAATTACCTGCTCTAACCAGATAGCAACAATAAGCCAAGCTGAAGGAACTAGAAAGGAAAGTAAAATATTATAATTAACGTGACGTCTCACCATGCAAATGACTTTTCAGCTTGCGCCACCCCTGTGCTCGTGCGCTTCGCGAAAAATGGCCAAAAAGCGCGTCGCTAAATAATGCATAAGGTAGTGAACCGGCCGAGGGCATATTTCTCCGTTTCGATCAAGATCTCACAACAAAATTTGCAATTTAGATGAGTGACGGGAAAGGGGCCCCACCCAAGGGGTAGGTACAGTGCACTAAACTCACCGCAGGGTGGTAGTTGGTACCTACTGTACCAGTAGCGTTCACTACCAGTGCCAATGTACTACAATATTATGGGTGCTATTGGTGGTAGCACTGGATATAGAGGGGTAGATACAGTAACGACGAGAGGCTATGTAAATGGCAGGAGGGTAGTCCTGGGAGTCCTTGGAGGCCGTGCTAGGACAGGACGCCAAGAGGTAGGAGACAAATGTTTCGAGGGGGCGAAGGGGGGGTGGTTGCTTGCCAGTGGCGTCGCAATGTTAAATAATCACGTCGCCGGCACGTTTTCGCGTAACGAGGGCGTTTATCAGGGCACCCCGGCAACCGGGAACTGATTTACAAATAGGCCCCGCGAGGCGACATCCTCCTCTTCTTCCTCGTAGGATTTACCTTCCTCCGTATAATACTCGGTATCGTTCCACAGTTCTGGTTCCTTCCTTTATTCATTTCTCTATGTCTTTATTACGGGCCTAACGCATTCCATCATTTCTTCGCATATATATTTCCACCTCGTTAATAAAACGTCGTCCTGGGGGAACCGTGAAGAATTCAAATGAAAATTGGCGCATGCGCACGGGCTGATATCTTGTAAACATCGAATATAATATTTCACGTGGTGGTTTCCTTTGCCGGTTCGTATTAGTATCTATACTGCCTACGCGAAATGAGACGCTTGACGTTGCCTCGTGTCTCCGCTGGTTACGCAATAACTTATACGTTTTAAGTAAAGCAACTTTACCTGTATTATATACGGTGATCCGTAAAAATTCAAATTGACATTTTTAAAAATCTTTAGGCCCCGATGCGTGTTATTAGGATTTAGAGCGTATATGGAGAATTTTATTTAGTGCAGGTATCCATTTCGAATGGAACGCACTGTATGCACGAAGCTATTCTAGATAGTGAATGTATCCGTTAACGTGTCAGCTATTTCTTTTACTATATAAAAATGGACAGCGATGCGAAAGATACTGTAGCGCGCGACAACGCGCGTCGTTCGGAAACAGATAACGCTAATTCGTAGCATTTATATTCCGCGCGCATTTTCGGAGATGCCAACCGCGGGGACCTGGAATCCTCCTCGCAAAAGTACGAAGAGGGGTTAATGTAAGACACGCCGTCTGTTCCCTGGGGAAATCATTTTCATTTAAGATTGGACGACATCGCTTACGACGACATCGAAGTCGGCTTCTCTCTCGCTCTCTTTCTCAGTATCATCTCGCTCTCTCTTTCTCTCTCTCTGATATCTGTCCTATCTCTTATCTTTCTCTTGTTTTTCTCTTTCCCAGTCTGTCACTCCGCTCGCCTTCCATCAACATTTTTCATCCACCTGTGCGTCTCGTCTGGAATAAATTATTCGAAAAACAAAAAAAACCTGACCATAGCAGCCCCCAACAAAAGCTTCGTATAATTGAAATATAATAAACGAATATAATTATAATATAATATGCATTTTTTTATATACAATTTTTTCATAATACCTCAAATATACACATAACATAATTTTTACTATACTCCGTCAATATATCGTTCTCATGGAGTATTCATTCTTCGGGATCACTTCGCCGAAGACTTACGCTGAAGAACTTGAAATTTAAAAAAAAAACCTATGCCGTTCAATAAACACGAATTCGCTGGAAAAGATGACTCCTAAAAGAACTTCTAATTCCATTCATTCCAGACTGTGTAATTCCATATCACCCCTCCTGATATATAATTTTGAAATATATCCCAAGAACCTTCCGCCTTCAAAGAATTATATATACACATACTCACGGATAATCCTCATACATAAAAATTCTCATGAAATTTCATACTGTATACAAATGCACGTTTCAAGTAAGAAAAATGATTTGCACCCCGAGTACCTATAGCGTGTGACTTTTGACCAAGTGCACGGTACGTACAGCTCATAAAGCTTGGTCAGTGAAAAAGTGCAGTAGGAGGAGACTGTTAAAGGGATAGTAGAGAAGGTGCAGTGCATAGGAAAATGGTCGAGAGAGGTGAGAACAGTAGAGAGGTGGCGGAAGAGGAGGATGAGGATGAGGTCAGGATGTAAATCTATGCATAGCTTTTGTTCCCTCGGCGTGGCCCGGCGGCAAAAGTTGTCTTATTGGCCGAGCGGATAGGATAGGAACGCCAACGGATTCTACTGGGTGTTTTTATTCCTCCTCGCCGGAATTGTGGGCATTACGAGAAGTGGCGCGGAAATCCGTTTATGTACTCTGCTAAAGCCTGATTTATTTAGTTATTTATTTTTCCGAGAAACGCTACGTCCCAGCTTCTCTCGAGAGCCAGCAACAGGGTCTCTCTCGCTCTTATCTACCCGTCCCTCGCTTATCTCTCTCCGATCCCATCTCTCGATCTCTTTACTCTCATTACTCCCTTTACACGTAGCTAAACGTCCTCTCCCGGTATTTCATCTACAATAAAGAAAGAAGAGGTTAACTTTGTAACTGTAAGTACGACCCGAAGGTACTCACGCAAAGGGGTACAAAATGGCGGAAATGAAGCCTTCGCGTAGAACCGCCCACCCCTACTGGGAGAAAATGTGTTAACGCGGGGGAGGGGGTGGGAGGGGGGTTGGTCCCTGTCAAGTTTATAGCGGTAGCAACCCTTGGAGCTCGGATGACCTATGATAAATGAATATATGATGAATACGTGGTGCTTTCGTAGTCAAAATTAGAAACTATCACTAAGAGGGCTGGTTGTATTTTGAAATTATGCAATTTCACTCTAGGGTAACAACACAATGCTCTCTCAGAGTTGCATCATCAGTATATCTCATTCTGGACCAGAGGCAGCGTCCCTAGAATGAGCCTATATACCCCAACTACCGTAACATTCAGCGTCTGGAGGATCCGCCGACGCCGGATTTTGAAGACAAGATGACAAACCGCGCCCATAAGAATAAAGGGAGGCCACGTTGTTAGGCACGCAGTGCGTAATGAATGTGAAGTAAAAAATGCTCGGGCATTTATTTCGTAAATTGCTCGTAACTCGGCTCCGTTTTTCATAACTTGAAGTCTGATTAATGTCCCACCCACCAAACGCCCTTTACAGAATCCCCCAACCCTCCTCGTCCCGTGCATCAAACCACCTCCTTTATTTCCCTACTATCCCGCGCGTAAGCCTTGTTTATACAATCTTTTATGTATCAGCTTTAACTTTAACAACGAAATCCGTATCAGAGCCACAACCTGCCCCTTCGGAGCTTAAAACATCGCAAAAGACTGAAAACGTCATTTTCATTAAAGTAATCGTCACATTCAGCCGAGTGAAACAAAATGGAAACGTCCCTTCGCCCCATACTTAAACACCTTAGAGAAAGTACCACCTTTAAGTCCAGGGCAGTGTCGTTTATACAACGGAATATATATATACATATATACAAATATATTCAGGTGGTGCAATAGTCCTGAATAACCGTGTATATATTATATACCAGGGAGAACTTGAAGAAAGGTAAACTCTTGCCAACTAAAGGTGAAATACACTGTGAGCCATTGGGGTTTCCAGTATATATATATATATATATATATATATATATATATATATAACCACTGTATAAGAGGGAGATTTAAAGTTCCAGCATCCCCGGAACGAAACTAATCGAAGACCGGCCCGTTGGAAGTCTCATCCGAGGCTTCTATTGACTTAGCAAAGTTTAGATTGCCGTATAGGTAAAGACGTGGTGGAGTCAGCAGGCAAACCGTGAGATTCCGGATACACTTGGTGAAGGAAGCTGCGAGTAAATCCTGAGACTGTATGGATTCGGATCGACGCGTTGTAGCTGAAGGCCACGAAATGGCTACGTTAATTCAATTAGAGACGCGGTCTCCAGTATATATATACAGGACACCATTAAGATGCTGAATAGGATCTAAAAGATGGAAGTAGAAAAAATCTTTGATTGATCAAGCATGATTTTTTATTATTCCTTTTCTTGTATTCTCGTGCACCTATATCTACCTTTTGTCTGGTCACCGAAGTGCATCGATGCATCGGTGCATTGCACCGCGTATCTAATACCCCGTCTCGTTAGAAGCCTCTTACCTTTTTTTAACGGTAAAAAGACACCAAGGACCCTTTCAAGATGGCAACTCCATTCAGTCACCGCAGGACAGTCGAACCTTTCATTCTTCGGGCTGTACCAACCAGAATGGTCCAGGAATATAAATAACTAGAAAAATAGTGAGTGAACCCGATGCGAGAAGATAACGACCTAGCCTATGCAGCGATGCACTATACGTACTGTAAGGAATCCTGTCTCCAGTTCTCTATTTCGCTTCCCACCGTTCTACATTTTTCTTTTCATTCCCATGCTATTATTAGATCTGGCGAATATACAATAAAATGATTGTACCTCCTGCAGTTGACGGGAAAAAAAAATGAATTAAATTGACTTAATAACTGAAAAAAATGAGCATATCGAACCACGTGATAAGACAGTCAATTATTTATTAGGATGCATCCTAAAATGAAGGGCAGTCGCTAGGGTAAATTCTTAAGGGATATAATAGCGAAAGTTACTATACGAGTCTAGACTGAATTTATTTTCCAGGATGTACCGATAAAAAATTAATGGTCAGTGTTGCCAATTGTTACTAGATACTATGAATTATATATATATATTTATATTGAATGTCCTAGTAATAATAGGAGTAATGACGATGATAATATTCTTCCTGAAACTCAAGTGTTACTTTCGCATTCTCGTTACGATACTAGTGGGAGCATTTAAGCCACAATAAATGTCGTTATACGACACAGCAGCTGTCGTAATGGCTGGTCCGGTATAGGGAATTAAGTACCGTACACACCTGTCGTTACGAGTGGATATTAACCACATAAGTTTCATACTCCTCTGCGCGAGATTGCAAACGCTTCAGAATGGATACGTTCTACGCGAGGGCAGTAGCCGTTTGAGAGTCTTCGTGAAATGAAGACAGTACAATTTCAATGAGATAGAAAGAGAGAAAAGAGGCCAGGGGAAACGAAAAGAGAAAGAGAGGAATATAGATTCGTGTTATGATCGCGAGAGGGAGGATAGCACAGAGTAAGGGACTGAAAGGAGACGGGGTTAAATTGGTATTGGGGGTTTCCGATTATGGCAGATCACGATTTCCCACGATAATAAATAACTATCGATCGGCGATCGTTAAATTATATGAGGTAATTATTAATGCCCTTACAATGGCCCAGTGTTCGCAATCACGTTCGAATTTCATTGTTTGCCAAGCACAATCGTACCGCGTGCATTAATTTATGCTTCTGCGACATATACACATGATTAGCATTATTAATGCACGGTGGCCCCAGCGTTACGGGTTACATACGCTTTTCTACTTTGTAAAGGGCGGCAATTTCAATTTGCATTTATCTGCGTTCGGTACGGGGGATTCAGTGTGTTAGTCTAGAATCCTGTTATCACAACGAACGTATAGGTTATATTAATAGAAATTCGCATGAAATTAGACAAACGCAGCTTTTTTTTTACAATTGTAAAATTTTTTTTATCGATAACTGAAATTAGTTATCGGCAGTAAGGTTCGCTTGAAATTTTTGTTTATCTGTTATCTATGCCGGTAAAGTCATTTTTCCTGAGTGTAATCGAAAGTACGAACTCTTACATCTGGTCGGTAAAAAAAATAATGGACGCCATTATTAAGGAAGAGATATTTTTTATCTCAGTCGTTTCAATAATTTCGTTAATTATCATTACGAATATTAGCACGAATTTACGCCTCTGCCTATATACATAATGGATGAACAAGGGCGATGCTGCTACCATCCCTTTGCCGGATTAATTATGAGGAAAGTCAGGGGTCTTTTCTACTGTTTTCGACAATGGTCACCTATTTCGTATTTTCTATACATACATCACTTAATTACACATTCCTTAAAATTATATTAATTTCTTCCCTTATCAATCTGCAAATACGATCAGGGCGTATGACGAAGATAGAATTAGCAGGAAAATAATTAATAGCATTCCTTTCTCAATTATTTCATGTATCATCCCCATTAGTCATCCCCTTTATACGTATTATTTATGATTCTCCAAGCCACGACGATCGGTATGGGCAAAAATAATTAACCCTTTCTTGTATTGTCTGAACGCAACCTTCACGAGGGTCTCTCGTCGACGAAGGGCGATTTCGTTGCCTATTGGGGTAACAACTCTCATTTTTAACCCTTTGTGCAAGAGGGCCGAGATTAAAGGGCGGATTTGCCGCTCAATTTCCCAAAGTATCTCGACAGTCAGGAGGAACCACTTCCGGTTCGACTGACGTTTGAAATCCCGATCGCTTCTTCGCGTTACTTTTGGATTATTGCGCTACCCCCTGGTGGCTACCCTCTGCTACGATCACTGTCACCCTCACTGAATATACGGCGACTACTCTCGTACTGGCCTTAGCGTGTGAACCAGCGCCGCCATAAGAACCAACCCCAAGGACTGTCGACGATTTGATTGGTCTCGCATGGCGGCGTGCATATTAAGTCGCCGATATTTGAATATCAAAAGTAGCGCGACCTGGCAATTTCCATGAGACTCAAGGGCGACCATAGGGAAGGGAGGATGCTTCGTCCTGGCGATCTTCTTCGACGAGGCATCATCGAGCGCCGCAGCCGACCAAGGGTTGTTTGCGGTTCTCCAAGGGCCAATTTTCTCCTGCAAATTCCCACCCCCTTAATCATCGTTCACAATCGTCGAAAATTAACCAACCGGAAGATTGCATATCCGTTTGTGACATCGGACTGCATCTATTATAAAAAAAGGAAGCGTGAATCTGTTTAAAAAAATTCCTCGTATTATAAAAAAATTGTAAATCAATGCTGTGCCATCATTATGGCGCATATCTATGATCTAGACTCGTTACTTACCACTTCCGCCAAATGCACAGCCTAGGTTCCATAGCCGCCATTAACATTGAGGCTACTTTATATTTTCGATGAATCCTTCTTCGATCTCAATATTGATCCTTATCTAGTGTCTTTGTGTCTCATCGGATGCCCTTGAGTCTAAATAAAAGATTTTTTTTCTTTTACATTCATAACCCTACTTTTACCAGCTATATGCGATATATAAAAATATATACGATTTTCCATAGTCTAATACATAGGTACCAACCCCGTACGTCAGCTACTATATCCTGTTGCTAGTAACTGGAATATTTTTCCAAAGAACTAAAACTCCAAGCAATGTCCCTATACCGTTGGCAACAATGTCAGTGTTGTTATTCGAATCGATAAATAATCCAGCAAGAGCCCGAGGTACACGACTGCTTAACGTATCTTCGCCATATTTCACGGGCGCGCGACGCGTTCGAACTTTATTCGGGTTTACCGAGAGCGGAAGAAGAAGGACTAAGAAGCAGGAAGTAAGAGTGAAGAGGGAAACGGTGAAGGTTGGTAGAAGAGGCTGTTTAAGGCTGGCTGTACCAAAGAGAGTCACTCCGTTATCGGCCTACGCGGAAAACTATTTATCAAGTTCCAGTTCCGCCTTCTATTTACCCCGAACGAAAAGTTTGTCCATTTTTTTGTGACCACCAGGCCTTCTGACGAGGGTCTGACGTATATTAATAAAACAGTCAAATCACACCGGGCTAAGTTATCGGTACGGGTTATACCTAGTGAACGTTACCAGAATCTTAAAGGTGAGCAGCAATGGAGAAGCAGTATAATGATAAATTTTAGTAGAAACAAAGGCAGCTGGGTACAGAAATAAAATCGCACATTGGAAACAACTGTAGATGCGTCGCGTCGCTCTGTGCTACATCCCGGTACGGTTGACGAGCTCGAGGCAAAAAATGTCCAATATCCTGAGTAAATTACATAAATATCGAAAATGAAACGTAAACAACTTAACCGTGATCGACCAATTTGCCATATATTTATTATAATTATGAGCAAGGGAAAGATCAACAACGAAGAGAAAATGTAAAGTGATTTTAAGATGTTTTTACTGGCTGACATGACTCGGGATGTATCTACTTGCTAATGGGACGAATTTACCGAATGAAAGTTTTACCAACCGATGGAAAATAAATTTCTGTAAAATGTCTCTGTGTATACTCGGCTCGATTCTTGTTACGTGATAAATTTTGTATTCGCGAGATACGAGACGAACGTGTTGAATAAGATGGCGGAGCGATAGATAATACCCAGAGAGCAACTCCACAAGGTTGCTCTAGTGAACTGACACAATGAGAGTTGCCTAAAAGCTTTTCTTTGAGGGGAAAGGATCAGATTCATTAGACACTCTCAATGACGGTCGAGGGCAACGTGGATCCGGGGAAGAATGAAGGAGGGCGAGGAGGTGGGAGAGGGGGATGCTGGAAAGGTGGGATTCCAGGAGAATTTTGGTATCATAAAGGAGTTTCGTGTTTCTGCGTAGCCTTTTGTTCTACCCTCGAGCTTTTGCGTGTCTTAGGCATCCCCTTCTTCGTCACCCTGACTTACCGAAAGAAAGTGTCATTGTTTTATTGTGCGAAGTGCCAATAAGCCGTAGGGATCTTCGTTTCTTATTGGACTCCGACGATGTACCTATCTATACCCACTTACACCCACCTACCCCCCTGCCAGCTCTAATGACGATAACAGCCATCCTGTATCTACGGGGGGGAAAAAGATATAAAAAAGGGGAAATACCAAAAAATATGACAAGAGTCAAATTTCACAGTCAGATCGGTAGTCCTGATAAAAAATTTAATTTCACTAGAGATCATCCGTATACGCTAGTATCGGCATCTAGTCTCTAGGAGCTGAGCAGCAAGATAGGAGCGGAGAAAAGTGGCGCAAAGGGGCCCCGAAAGCCTCCAGAATTCATTCAACTAATGCGAGGGGACTGACAGCTCACTTAGTCTTTGTCCGTGAACCGCGCTGATATCCATCCATCCAAGTATGCCTACTCTTTGAGGGTAGTTAATCTGAGGTATTTTTAGAGCGGGGGTTCTTGTCCTCCAACAGAAAGAAGAAAAACAAAAAGAACGAATGTAAAACCTTTGTAGAGATCCGACTGGGAGAAATGATTCGCTACTGTACCGGCGGCGAATAAAAATAATAGCTAAAAAATTTTACGTCGGAATTCATATAGATAATTCTCGATTGCGTTGTTCCGCGTTTATAATAAATATTTGAGAAAAAAAAAGCATTCGTCGCTACGTGCTGCGGAGATTCGTATGAAATAAATTTTTAAACAGTGCCGTTAACTTATCTGCGGCGCAATAATGGACGTGCTGGACGATATGAGAAAAGTTTAAATACCTGGGACAGTGGTGTTTAATGCAAAAGCGCGCTTACGAAGTAAGTTTTTTACTGCGCATCACGGCGGACCACCCGGGATTTACGATTTCCTAAGCAAGTACTTACAGCGCGTAACCAACCCGTTAGACCGTAGAAAGGAAGAAAAGAAAAATTCAAATTTTTCGCAGCGGCTCGAAAGATAAAAAGCCAAGAAATTCCCATCGCGAATACACTTGGACGCAGTGCTCATAGAATTACGGATATATTTCAAGTAGCCGAGATGTTTTCTGGGCAGTAACCGAGTACCTGGATACAGCGGTCAATTCCCGCGTCAAGTGACGCAATTACCAGGAACGAGACTCCGTTAGACTCGGAATTTCATGTGGTTTCCGTTAAGGCCGTCTAGGTGAGTCGACTCGGCCATGACTCCCGTTCATAATTGGCCCTCGACGAGAGTAGCTGGCAGCTTCATTACGCAAATTGACCAGCTCGTAAGTGGCGCGACGGTTCAAATCGAAAACCGCCACTTATACACCGCCGTTAAATCCGAGAGACCTTAATTCACTTAGGTAAACCAGAAATTCAGTGAAACAGGCACAGTTGACTTTAGCGTCTTGAAATTTCATTAGGTATATTTACAGAGGAAAAAGTGACGTACCTGATGCATATTTGCCCGCTAACAGAGAGAGAGAGAAAGAGAGAGAGAGAGAGAGAGAGAATTCGAAATCGAGATACAGGTGGGTGAGAGCTCAATAGGAAGCAACTGAAGCAAGGAAGTAGTCTGAGGAATGACACGGAAAGAGGTTCCTTTGAAACTTTTCGAAATTTCGTCCACAGACCCTTTACAAAGTACCTCGTGAATGTCTCGAACTCCTATAGAAAATCTTCGAAGCTTTTTATGGCAGGTTAATTCGAATTCTAATCTGCTTAGTTCCTGGTTACAAAATCTTTCTCTTCCCTTTTCTACCCCTGCTTTCTACGAGATTCCATCGCTCCCTCTCCGAGCCTCTCCTCTGTCTCTTTATCATTCTCCCGGACGTGTCTCTACCTTAATCTTACTCTCTCGTTACAACTTTTCTTTCGCCAACTTTTCCTTTTCGATGTTGGACCCTCCCCCCCCCAACCCCACCCTCTACCCACACAGCGAACTCTGAAAACTGCGTGTGGGGATCTGACATAAAATTCTACAACCGTGTTGAAACTTTTGGATAATTAGGAGTAAGGGTGGCGATGAAGGTGATGAGATAGAAATACAAGTGAACGGAAAAGAGATGGTTCGGACGAAAATTAAGAAGAAGAGGAAAAGAAGATTCGTATAGATCGTCTCATTCGTTGTGGGTTTTCATCTACAGCATCTTCCGGCATACCTATTTCCAGTCTTCTCAGGCACTCGGGACGTCCCGTCGAGGCGTCGGCATTCTCTCTCTCTCTCTCTCTCTCTCTCTCTCTCATTCTCTCTCTCTCTCTCTCTTTCTCTCTCCAACGACACCATGTCGACTAATTTCGCATTCATGCTATAATACTTTTTACAAGATCACAGCTTAGACCTCGAGATATTGTGCAATTTTCTACTATCCTCGAGCCGTTACCAGGATCATTTTCATTCGCCGAGTAACACAGCCACATAGAACGCAAGACGGAATAAGCGAATAATCGAAAGGGAGCAGCGAACGAGCCCCGACCAAGGGAAACGTTCGGAGCGTAATTCCCAAAAGAAATGCAGGCTATTTAAGTGCACCCAGAGAGTCCTCTTCAGTATTTTCGACGAGTCGAGTACAGCTATACATGTATGGCACACCGTCTATAGGATCTGGTATACATATAGGTGCCTCCTCCGCAAGCGATTCGATACCACCCTTTGAGCTTCGAAGCAGAGTAGAAGGGTGGTTAGTGAACGGCAACGGAAGCCATCCCCCTTGGTTCAACGTAGGGTCATTATCCTGGGGATTACAAATTTGTGGACCTGCAGAGATAGCTCGTTTGCCAGCAAACGGTAGCCACGTATACCCCCGTTACATATATATATATATATATATAGCTACTTCGCATCCCTTGTACGAAGAGGAAACCAAGAGAAGGGAAGAGATGTTGGCAGTTGGTACCTACCGGTAGACATCGACTGTTTGGTACTAGTACGAACGTAGTCTAGGGAGAGATCACGATGTGCAGGAGGATGCAAATGTGAGTATTGTACGCTTATCAATGGATTCTCGGATATATTGTTCTCGGATGAGTGACGTTGCATTGTGCATCGTAGGAGATGCGAGGGTGCCGTTTTGATTGGAAATGCAGGCGCATCGCAGTCTCTGAGTCCTTCGCGGATTCGACGTAAAGGGTAGAGGGTGGAATTAAAATGCCGCAAGAGACGCTAAAGGAAGATCCACAGTCTCAAAGGGGTACCGTAATGGCCACAGGGGAGCGGTGTGAGATGAAAGAGGGGAAAAAAATCAAAATCCGTGATACAAGATGCTGGGGATATAAGGGAGATGAAAATTTACCATGAACCGACTATAGGAGACGAAATCATCCCTGAACTGGCCTAGCTACCCTGTGCTTTTTAATGTCTCTCCGGAGCTCCAACAGGCACTGGGTAACGTACCAGCTCAGCATCTCCTCAGGAAGTTGAGCAGCCCTTGCGAAGAGTGCGTTTGCCCGGTACCTTGAACCCAAGAGGGGTAGTAAGAGCTACCAGCCCTAAAGCGTTGTCATGATATTAAGTTGCCTGAAATGTTACACACTCCTTCCAGGAAGGGTGGGGAGGGGATGCTGGATGAGCGAAGGAAGACGGAGTAAGAGAGAAAGGGGAAGTGAGAGGGGAGGAGAGGAAGAAAGGAAGGGGAGGCAAAAGTAAGGGAGGTACTTTGACGCCCTTGGCCCTCGGGCTACGCAACTTGTAACAATCTCTCTCTCTTAAACTCCCACTCTGATGCTGCCCGAAGGGCTCTTACGGTCTCGCGAGGTGACGCGAAACCCTCGACCAAACTGTTGTTTGTCATCGTCAATGTCAGGTGGGTTCTTTTGTGCTGCTCTGCGGCGTTACTACAGAACTAATTAAAACTCCCCTCCGTCCTTAAATGGTGAGAATAATTTTAGCAAAAGGTCAACCGTAACGATAGCTACACACGCACTAGTCATCAGTTCGAAATCAAAGGCGGATACCTCTCGCGAGATCTTCTTGGATGGTCCATGGGAGACTTTAAATATGAATTTCGTAATTTTGTAAACGAAAAACTAACTTTATCCAAATTCCTCGGGGTGGCTCAGAATGAGCCTAGAATTCGATTTCCAAGCAAATCGAATCGCGTACGCTGGATTAGATCTTCTCAAAAACTACCCCTTGGTCGAGATGGCTATTCTGCCGGCGGATATGCTGACGCTGGCGGATGGGCGCTAAGCTTAGGAAGGGGCTGGTGCACATAATGAAACTATGTAATGAACGGCAACTCCTCGTAAGATTATTGATCAGTGCCAGATGGAGAATTCCGAATTCAGCTCAGACAGCCAGCAACGTGGCTTGGTATTCACGAGGCGTCACGGCCGGATGAGACCATTGCTGACAAATGCGATGTGTGCGTCGCACATATATCGAAAGGAATCCGCGAGCCGGTTGGATAATCATTTCTCCCGACGATCCCTTACGAGGGCTCCATTTTATTTTGTCACCGTGTATTCCTGAATGGTCTGCCTTAACGCTTCTGGTCAAAGTGCAAAGTCCTAGTTATAGGTTATGAACTTGTGAATAATCGTGTCATGCAATGATCGTCCCTGTACGACTTTTTGAACGCACGTAATTTTTCGAGTACGAGTGAGAGTCAGGGATGGACCTGAAATTGATCTGGACTCGGAGAACGTGGCCGACTCGCACTGACCCACATGACGCAGGTCGCTCCAATAAATATATCAAGGCGCCTTAAGACTGTCACTCGGAAGCTTTTAAAAGTGGTCCAGCTTCCGGAACTCGTCCGACCCTCTCTACGTCCCGTTACGCAAAATGAAGCTTCTCAAGACTCACTTTTCGAAGAGGTACCCTTAAAATGGACACCCTTAGAGAAGGTTCTTCGCGTGACAAATCGAAAAGCGCTTTTGTAAGAGTCCTGGGGACGGATGAAGCTTTTGTCGCGTGATAAAAGTGGTGAATCTTGGAAAAGGTTGGTACAAGGGATGAAAAGTTCGCACGGTGAATAATTGGAGGGAAAACGAGTGCGGATGAGATGCTAATTTTTTATTTTTTTACCAGCTCCGTTCTCAATGAGATGATTTGAGGGGTTTTTATATATGGGTATGGAATCCCTCTTTCGCTAGGATTGAAGATAGAGCATCGATTGCCTGCGGTTCGATGGACAATTTTATAGGGGTTGAAAATGTTCTGCTCGAGGATTTCATTGTCTGGGACACGTGTGACGTTTCGGTAGGGGGTTGTAAATGTTCTACTAGAGTAAAGACGACTCGACAATGAGGATCATGAGGGACTGGAAGAGGGTAGCAAGTGCGCGGCGGAGGAATGTCAAAATGAGAAAAAAAAAGGGTTGACGAGTCAGAGGAAGCATACTGTTAGGGGCAGAGGACCAAATGGGGATGAGACGCAGGGTGGTTTGGTTCATCCCTACTTTTCATTCTTCCCTTGTTGTTCCATTCCCCGGAAGATCAGCGGTGGGCTTATTGCCTCATGAATATGTATAGAGAAGGTCGCTGCCAGTAGCGTAACAAGTGAAAGGTACCGGTTAGGATATGTATAGAGCACAGGGGTGCCATCATGGCATCAGAAAGGGATGACAATTTTTTTCCTTTTTTTTCTCATTTAAAAATTCCATGTAAAAAGCATTATTGTCAGTTTTCCGCAATGTCGATTGGTCACATAGCATTTGCTACTTTGCACAGTTAATGTTTCCAGCGAAATGGCAGATATTATGTAAACGATGATCAATCAGTAAAATAGGCTGACTGGTTTAAGAAAAGATTGTCTGATTTAAAGAGATACGCATCGTTCGAGAGTGATATGTGAGTTAGCAAACAGGCTGGTCAATTTTGAAATACGCTATTTTTTATTTTCAAGCAAGGTAGTTCATTTTGAAAAAAAAACTTTGCAAACGCGCCTTAATAATTTTCTCTCTCACGATATTAAGACCTGGTCCTGACTTAAAAGTCTATAGCGTTTCAAAACGACGCTCGAATCGAAGGAATAATCTTTTTCAAGATTTCCTTGCTGCAACCGTAATTGAATTCTCCAGGACATTTTTCTCGTCTTCTAAAAAATTACGTGGGACGACGTCGCCGTCGTCGACGTGTAATGCAGCTAATTCTCACAGCGTTCGAGGATGAAATCATGGACGCCCGCGGCTATCATTAAGTGTCGCAAGATTTTTATCGGAAACTCACACTCTGACAAAAGTTTTGATCTTCTTATTTCCTGCAGAAAACTCTTTCACTCGGTCTACTCACTCATGAGCAAAAGTCTTACCTCTGGTAAGTCTTACCTTAGGAATCACCTGTCAAATACCTTCAGATATCCGAACTCCAATTGCACATTTAGGAGACGCACCCGTTGACTTTCGGTTTAAAAATAGGTTTTCGCGAGACAGCCTGGACCTTCGTCAGCATCGATTAAATGCTATGATAAATTATTAAAATATTGATGAAAAAGTTTTTCAAGATTTGACAGTTTCGTTGTTTTCTGCGTCCATTGCCAATCCAACCACAAACCACCTCAGGAACCTACATTTTAAATACCAGATCCTCAATTTCCAGGTCGAAGAATGCTTAAGAACCTTATACCAAGTTACCTACGTACCTAAACCACCCCCTACCTATCAACCTATACCTACCCCACTAGGTTGACCAGGGACGTCGGCGTTTAAAGCGAATGCGAAGACCGCGAGCTCCTTAGGAATCTCAGTAATATCGTTGCGAAGAACTTTTGTTCCTGAGAACAAAGAACCCTGCGGGACAGATAGAAGCTCACGGTCTTCTGCGTAAAACAAACAGCTTTTTGGTAAGATCCGATCCGAGAGCAACATGAAAGAGAAATAGAGAGAGAGGAAACTAAATCACGAAGAAACAACTTTCTGGAGGAGATCGATGAGACAAAGCAAAAAAACAAAAAGTCATGAAAAGATGAGGTGAAAAAAAAATATTGGAAAATAGATAGAGCCGACTCTGGAAGCTGCCTATCTTAAAAGACGAAGGACAATTCATTGAAGGGAACTTTTTCTACGTCCTAGGTCAAGTCCGACGAATGAACCTGATCCTGTAGAAGATCCGTAACTTTGGAGGTGGTCCTGGTGAAATCAAATCTCGTCCCAGGATCGCGCATGGACGTTGATCACCGAGCGGACGGTCAAGGGTGAAAATTCGGGCACTCTCGACAAAAAATGGCCGACTTCAGACCGATGCGGCTAATCATGGACTCCAGCAGTGAACCGTGAGAAATGACCGGATCCGTTTGGGGCATCTGCTCTCACCTTGGACGTAACGCGTCTGCTTTTCTTGTCGATCTCCCACAGCGAGAACTGCCTCCTCGCACGTCACGCGAGAGAAAAATGTTCTCGTAGATCTACTGATCGTGTCCGGTCGCTAAGATCGATACCGAACAATGCGACATGTTTTTCTACCTTTCCTAACCCACAGGGAATATCGATTGGACCGTAAATGGTAAAAATGGTCCAGGCTAACGTGCGAATTCAACAATATTTTTCATCATTAACCATGCTCAACATGTGTCAGAAATTCAGACAACTGAATGTCAGATGTGGATCACCTTATCCATAAACGTCAGTTCCAATACGCCTCGTGATTTGAATGTAGCCGTGAACGTGGCGGGAAATTCAAAAACTCCATTCTCCAGCCCGTCAGAAACAAAAGCAGGATATTCTCTTTGACTTTATGAATAAATGAATATAAGTCTATATTACTTTACTCGATGAAAATTTCAAGCGATTGTTTTTTTTTCCTAAATTTTAAACGACTCCAATTTTCTTAATATAAAAGAATGAGAGTATATTCCCTGTACGCAGTTACCGTGACAGCTTCTCTTTCAAAAGGACCAAGGACTCGATGTCACTTTACCGACGGAGATAAAGAATATTGATAAAGAAAGATGGAAGTTGTGGCTGTTATTACTGAAAGATAAATATGAGACAATGCGAGCGATAAGATGAAGTGACTGTTAAAAGAAAATTTTTCCATTGCGAGAAAACTTTTACAAAATCCTCAGTGTTTCTTCTCCCTGTCGAGGTGAGAAATTTACGAGTCATAATCGACGTGAGAAAGGTAGGATTAAATGACGCGTAAGAGGCGTCCCTTTAGAATGTCGGTAAGTCCTCTTTCGCATAAATAAAATTCCATGCTCATTGCAATAGAACGAAGGAGATCGCGAAAGCGAGGAAAACTACCGGGAAAGCTTCTGGGTATATTCGTAGGAGTTGAAAAGTTGTACCAATAAACCTGAAAGTTAACCACTCGAATTACGTGAAAAGGAAGGCGAATCAAATCTCCTGTAAAAGTCTTATAAGTTGAGAAACGACGTCACTGTTGGGCGATACCGATTCCTCGAGAAATTCAATATGGATACCGACGGTCCTTGTACGTACACTTACGTATCTTTTAAAGCATAGAATCCAGCAGCACGGATACTCGATAAATGTAAAAATAATAAAATTCTATAAGAATAGCCTTATCGTCACAGACTTCACACAGGCAATATGCCGTCTCGACTATAGATATCTATATACTATGGCATACAGCACGTATAACACACAGAGAGAATCTCCTTCGAATTTCTATCCTGTTTCCGGTGCATCTCGTGTCGCGACTATATCCTGGCATCCGTTTTATCCAGCAGTAACTGCATCCTGGCTTATCTTTCTGGATGCATAACAAGAATCCTAAAGCGAGAAACCCCGAAGCATCGAACCTGTCGCTCACTCATTTGCTATACGAAATCACATGGATTCCCATGGAAAGCTTCCGACCGGAAGTGACTAACGGACGCCGTGACAGGATCACGCGCCAAGTCAAGTTGTACAAATTGAAATTTCGAATCCATTAAAACGCTGGTAAAAACGCTTTTTCAGCATACCGCGTGCATTTATATTTTTGAAAAATAAAAAAAAGCCATTACCCGTATTGTCATGGGATAAATATTATGTGTAAATAGTACTATATAAATATTATATATAATCAGAGCGTTATAAATAGTAACGATGTATGGCAGATACTTTAAAGAAAAATTTTAATCTGACCGACAGTCATGAACTCGTATAGAAACTTTCATTCGATGCCATGTAATGGTCCTATGACATCTAGACAATCTCTATTCCATGGGACCTGTTAAGGATTCTGCGCTAAGGGCAGATTTCCGAAAATCGCAAAGCCACGTCCAAACGTCTCGGGTCGTAAGTCAATAAGGGTTGTGGTTGAGGCGGAAGGAAGGGGAGGCAAAGGGGGAGGGCCGATAGCAGCTAAACCCAAGGAGCTATGCGGGAATATGAGGATTGCCGCAGGTCACGTCAAGCTTCATTTAAAATAAATAAAAGCGAAAACGTAGCGAGGGTAGAAAACTGGGATGAAGCTAGTGGGTAAACGGATCAAAGTTAAGCCGAAGGATCCTTATATCCCATGTTTGCAATGGCGGCCAGGAACGTGATCACAGCAGATTTATGACTTCCATGGTTATGTCCGTGGTTATGAAACGTGTACAGGACTAGACGTAAAAGAATGTACAGAATTTTTTTTAAATTCCTAAGATGCACGTATCTACGAATGAGAAGAGTTGTTGTCATAAACAAATCATCCCTTAAATTGTAGCTTTTTATATCTGGCACTTCGTCGTGATTCGCGAAATGGTTGCCTGAAAGAAAAAAATTATGGCAACGCGGACGAGTGGCATGAGGTCATCGTCGCTTTTACGCGAGTCGGTAAGTTAGGAATCTACGGTACCGTACTTATATAAAAATTATGACGAGATGCCCGTTGGGGTAGGTCCGGTCCTTACGAACTTGGCTAACGTTTGCCAACGAAAGGAGAACGGTTTATCGTTCCCCTATCTCCCAATGCCCAATAAAATATTTGATTTAAACTTCAATTTTCAGGGTTCGAATTTGATTGTTTTGTTTACGCGAGTGCCCGTAGGGAGCGACGGCGTGAGAAGATTTGCTCTAAATTTTCGGGTACGTAATTGTGGCAATATGGCAGAAGACGACGTTCCCCAAAGAGTCCACCGATTTTATCAATGGCAGATCTATTCCTGAATTTCTCTTCCCGAAGACGAGCTAGGGTCAGCTTCCTCATTTTACGATTATGAACTTCTCCGTACCCTGAACGTTCTTGCTCTCACTTTACTCGTGACAACCTTACAAAGGTTCAGGCTTTTAATATTCAGCATGTGGTCGCCTCTACGCGACCATTGTTATTCCAGAGATCGAACGAAAAAGAGACCCGACGGACGAGAAACGGTGTGCTTAAAAATTCAAGGATACCAACGGAATAACTTGAGAAGAAGCATCCCCTTGCCTAAAGCGGACCGTCGCAGCAACCTCATCAATTCGCGACCCTGACCGTCCAGTCTCTTCCTCCCTCTCCCCGCCGCCATTTTCCCATAGACACCCATCCAAAGAAATATTTATAGACAATCGCCGCCGGAGAAAATCGATAAAGTCGAGCGAGCAAAGAACATTCGAAGGAACAAATCAACGAACTACCGGGATGATTTGGTAAATGCAAGAGTTCATCAATCACGGGAAGTGACGTCGACAACGGCTAATCGGTCTAACATCTCCGGAACAATAAATGTAATATACTGACTGGTTCTTACCTATACATACCGAAGCTCCATCTACTTTGCTATACTCTCGTTCCTTCCTTTTTCCGCTTTCTTGTCCCACGAGAAACTTCTCTATATTTATTTATTTCCCAGTCGCGTTTCCAAGAGATTTGTGGCCGCAAGATTCACCGAAAATATCAGCTCTTCGACGAATTCACGTTGAAAAAGTTATCTTTGACAACCTATACAAAATCCAATTCACGATACTGTCAATAATAATCGGATCGGATTGATCCGTTCTGCTTATCTTATCTTTCCTCGTACACTCATATATCTCTCGAAAATTCATGACGATCCTGTATAAGTTTAAATGCCAAAGAAAAAATAAGTTTATAAAAGCCTTTAGCAAATGTTTCATATACAGGGTGTTCGTTATGAAACGCACTGTAGTAACACCGTTGCATTCCTTGTCAAATTCTAAGGAATACGTGT
>JARQTJ010000857.1:234433-314373 GCA_030142635.1 Trachelus troglodyta | reverse complement strand
TGCAACTTCAAGCTTGATTATCTCGAAATTTTGATATATGAAATAAAAAATGAAAATTTACGTATTCCTTAGAATTTCACAAGGAATGCAACGGTGTTACTACAGTGCGTTTCATAACGAACACCCTGTATATTCAAATAACGGCGGAAACACTGCGGACTAATCAGACTGCAGTTCTTATGACAAGAGCCAACGCCTGTTCCCCCTCCTATCAACATCCTCGATTAATCTATTCAAATACACTGCGTAGCAACGCGTTGCGTAATAGAATCAGCAATACACTCGATCCACGTAAAAGAGCGCAATGTGAAAAGAGAGTCCAAGCGAAAATGGAAAGTGTCAGCAGAGGTATCGATCGTTGGCGAGGAAAAGTAGCTATTGTTACTGGCGCAGCATCTGGAATTGGTGCAGCAATTACAAAAGCTCTGCTGGAAAACGGTTTAACGGTAGTTGCGGTAGATGTGGACAGTGAAGGACTGAATCGTATGAGAGAGCAATTACAAGATGACGCTCTACATCCGATAGAGTGCGACTTGTGCAAGGAAGAAGACCTGAATAAAGTATTCGAATACGCAAAGTGTAATCTAGGCGGAGTGAACGTGCTGGTGAATAACGCTGGTGTAACGAATTACAAAAAAATAATTGGTAAGGTGAATCGAAGCGTAGGAATAAAAAAAAAAATAAATAAATACATTTTAATTTATCACCGCAGCGAGATACGGGTAGACGATTACGACTGATGAAAAAAAAAAGTCTATATACGATGGTCCACCGAGCAATTTTTACGGATGCTGGGAGGGCGGGAGCAGGAGCGAGAAAATTGATGAATTAACGCGAGAGAGAGTCCGGAGCGTCGATGCTTTTGTATTTCTGATGTTTCTTTGGGCGGCTTTTAAAAATTCCATAAATTATCCTTTCAGAGAGCGACAGGGCGGTGTTCGCCAGGCTGCTAAATATTAATGTCCTCGCGGTAGCCACGTGCGTCAGCATGGCGGTACGCATGATGCGAGAGAGCAATGCAGAAGGTCACGTTTTCAATATCAACAGGTATCTAAGCAAACCTTAATACCTAAACCTAACCTAACCTAATCGCTATTAACTATTTAGCAAATCTAACCCTTATTTCGGGTGGCTTCTCCGCGATACGTTTATATAAGCCCGTTTTGTTAATCGGTGTTAATTAACGCGGTCACGAGGCTAAACGCTGGGTCGCAGCTGCGTAGCCAATTCCACCCTCTATTAACGACCTTCTTCTTCCCTTCGTAACCCTATATCTATATATTCTTGATTCACTGGACCAATATATATCTTTATTCCTCTTCCTTTCATTCCTCTCTCGCGTGAGTAAACTCCGCGTGTAACCATGTATCCACTTCGCTCAATTGTTTCCTCGACGCAGTTTACTGGGCCATGAAATTCCTGAAGGCGTCCTCGACGACGTTGACGGCTCCAATGGATGGAATTTATATCCCAGCTGTAAGCATGCGACTGTCGCCATGACGCATACGGTACGACGGGAATTGGCTAAAGTCAAAGTTCCGATCAGAGTTACGGTGAGATTATTGAGAAGCAATGATTTTTTTTATATTGATATGATATCGATGATATTTTTTTCATTGATTTTTATTTAACACAGAGCATCAGTCCTGGGCTGGTCAGAACTAATATCAGTGGGCACACGCCCTCTCTCAAGAAATTCTTTGATAAATTGGAATGTCTAGAGCCAGAAGACGTGGCCGACGGCGTCGTGTATGCACTGGGTACACGTAGCAAGGTACAGGTAAGTAAAGTTGGGAGCATTGAATAATTTTTAACGTGCAATGAAAAAGTCCGGCACGGAGCTAATGTTAATTTATGGGAGAGTTAATGAAGTCGTAAAAAGTTTTTTTCTGGTTTTTAGATAACGGAACTTACGATACGGCTAACCGGTGAACTCTGAAGTAAATATCTTAATGAGAAATTTCGCAAGAAACTCTATGGACTCGTTCTCGTCCGATTACGAAGGGATAGAGAGCGCTCTATGGATTTTACTTTTCTAACTGTTATTTTCATTTCCTTCAATTAAATGGAGCATCGGCCCAGAAATCGATTCCTCCTCGAGGACAGGGAGGGTCGTTTCTCATGAAAATCACGCTCCCCCGTTAAGCTTTGTTATCGTAACAGGTCGACTTCCAATTTTATAACAAAATTGTAATTGCGTTCTTGACGAAGGACGAACCCATGAAATTTGAAATTCCAAAGGCAGACAATTTTTTGCGTCCTGGGCTTTAGGTGATTTCACATTGCTTGGGTAAGAAATAAGCAACGATATCAAAATATTCCGAGAACGCCAAAAAAAGATGTAAAAATTACATCAGAAGGCGAGATGGAGATCAAACGAAAATTATAGCGAATTTCGTAGCTTCTACGTTGTAAGAAATTCGAAATGATTAAAAGAAAAAAACGTGCGCGGATACCACGTCGAAGTATGAAACTAGGACAATGTCGTTAATAAGAGAAAAAAATAAACTATATTTTTCATGTTATCGTATACAACAAAAATTTACAGGATACTCAATGCTGTGACCCCATACGGTACAGCACGTAGCACCACTGTGTACATTTCATTATCGGCCCTCCGTTTCTTTATTTGAGTTTCCCTCGATATTCTTGCCTGATTATTGTTTGTTTTATATATTAAGTAGGCAGGGGGTTGGCTGCCGGAATCGGGACCGATAGAATATCGCTATGGTGGCTCATGGTGAGAAGCCTCGCGTAGCGGGACAAGAGTGAGAAAGAGAGAGTGAGGAAGAGAGAGAAAGTGAAAGATGGGAATAACAAGGCTTTTGTAACGCGGAGAAGAGGGACAGGAGGGGAAGAAGAAAGTTGCGTTTCCGCTGTCAGTTACGTCAGAGCCAACTATTGGGTATAGGTACCTTCCGGAAGAAAGGGTAATTGGATTTGTTCCCTCCTGACAAATAATCTTTATTCTTTCCCAA
Organism: Trachelus troglodyta; assembly: GCA_030142635.1. NCBI lineage: Eukaryota > Metazoa > Arthropoda > Insecta > Hymenoptera > Cephidae > Trachelus > Trachelus troglodyta. The sequence goes on along the minus strand of JARQTJ010000857.1, from coordinate 311,395 downwards.
AATTCTCCCCAGTCTATTTCTCCATCTTAAGGATTCGTAGAGATTCGATGCCCTTTTCTTACATCCTCTCCCTAACCCCCATTCCCCTCCTATTGTCTCGGCAATTCTTACTCCGATAGAGGAATAATGCAATAGGCATTATTTGATCAATCTCATACGACATACTCTGATTAGTCAAGACACGTGCTTATGACGAAGGGGATAAAAATGAATAATCAAAAAAGAAGAAAATTTATAAATTTTTTTAAGACTAAATATTTGGTACGATATTGGAATTTTTTATTAACATGGTCCAATTGGTCTTTCCGTGCTATTACGTTACTATGTTATATACGGATGTTATATGCACTGTAACTTATCTTTCTTAATTCGACACGGATAGCGCAAAATCCGAAAATTAACCTACGTTAACTTCGGCCATCCACCCTTCGCTCATGCATGCGGAAGCCAGGCGGGCGCCAGCCAATTCTTTTTTCACCGGGAACCGACGATTTGGTATGACCTGGGAGTTGTGGTGGAACAGGCCCAACTCCAAAAAACGAGAGCTCTGATGAAACTTATCAGAAGAGACGATAACTTAATGGATCGTGTAGATTTTTGGGGACGCGTAAAATCGAGAAACGCAACTGCACGGCCGCTCAGGCTGCTAGATTGAGGTAGAGAGGGTCGGAGTAAGCGTCAGGCAAAAAGTGCGAGATAGAGAGAGCAACGGGTCGAGAACGTAACAGAACGAATCGGAAGTATCAAATCGAAATCTAATTACCAATTAATAAATTGGAAGTACTCACCGGAGTTGATGTAGCTGATCCGTGAAGGCCGAGAATTGCATCCTGGAAACACTCAGGTGCGCACTGCACTTCCGGAAGACTCACGGAAAATCTACAGAATTTCCTGAATATCACGAGAGTCGCCTTGTGACCATGAATCGAAAAATGTGATCTGCAAAAAATGAGTACAGAATATAATAAATTCAGAAAATGAACAATGACAAGCATCAGGTGTCCGCGAAAAGACCGTACATTAAGAAAGCAATGATATAAAGTGCGACTATTTCCCGTTTGCAAATATAAAGATTATTTATAGTTCCAGCACAATAAGCCTCATAAATTGCATTTGTCTCGCTCGAAGGAGCACGGCGGTTATTGCGAGAAGCTGAGGATTTTATTTGCTAGCATTTTTCCCATCTATATTTTACATGAGGAGCGATACCAGTGCGTGAGGGTAAGGGCCGAGCGAACTTTGCCGGAGTAAAGGAGAGCGAAGTATAGGGCGCTTCAAAGGGTACAGAGGCCCCGTGGAAAGGGACGAAGGGGAAGACAGAATAATTTAGCTGTTTTCAAGTATAAGCAGCGATAAATTTACATATTTTAATATGAATTCCTAAATACCTACGTATCCCTCCCATACATATATAAACGGCAGGCAGCGTCCTTCTTGATCATTGGTGTCCCTCCACCAGAAAAAAATTGTACAGGTTAATTCAAGAAACGGAGAGACAAGCTGCAGGAGATAACTAGGAAGAAAAATAGGGCGGAGCAAAAGGAAAAATATTGTTACGTCACCATAACCTTCCAAGAGCTCAAAGCATCGTCCACAGGAGCAACTACGGGTACACGTATACTCGAGTCCGACTGTTTCCAGTGCATTGCGAAAAACTGTTACTGCCCCATATCATATACGATGTTCTCCTGCCGTCTGCGATCGGTCCATTGTAAAAGAATATTATCGTTTTCACAGAAGACTTTACGAGCACTCGACAGCGACGATGCCTCTACACAGTAGAGCAAGTTGAAAGTGCGCCTTAAAATCTCGACGCGTTTCATGCTTGTTTCATAGCCGCGAAAATTCACGAATAAAAAGAATTTTATAACACGAGACAAGGCTCAATGCACGAAGTAAATATATTTCTACGAACAGAAGAAAACAATTGTTTATCAGTCCTACGCGCGCTCGATTGACACCGGATAAGATCATCGAGATTAAAGTTGACTCACGACCACTCAACAAAGCCGGTCAATTGATAATTGCGAAAACTTATTACATAAGAGCAATACTGATACGATTAAATGTATTATCCACAAAGTTACTATAGATCCGCATGTTGATAAAAAATATCGAGGCAACGGGAAGATTAATATGTTTTTTAACAATTATCAACCAATGAGAAACTCACTGTTATTTATAACGTATATAAATACATACCGATTCCATATCATACATACATCCGTTACCGTGTGAAGTCTGCTGACAAATACAGGCCCCTTTGGATAAGTAAGTTTAACGGGTAGTTCCCGACTCTATGTATAAACAAGAAGCACGTATCCAAGTAACGACCATGCAACTCGGAGCAGCCTCGCGGCCCATAAGCCACCTCAGCGAATTACTTTTACCCAGCAACCACCACGGCTTTCATCAAGAAATACAATGCGAACATTAACCAACGTTTCTCGTTCCGTTTAACATCGTCAGTAAACATAACCTAGCACCATACAACATATAAGCAGTCGTTATGAGTAAAGCCTGTAGCAAAAAAAGAAATTGAAAAAAGAGAATTCAAGTATATACATCTACGACAGTTAGGTAAATCCGTAAAAAAAATAATAACAATTATGAGTAACAACCAAAAGGTCTCTCTGGTCCGTGATCATCCGATTCGCTACAGCATAGAGATTCTACTCGAAAATGGTGCCCACCTTGCAAATTGAATTAGAGCGATACGTTTCCCTCTCCCATCCCGTCGCCCCACGACCAACTGGGAACAAGCCGTTGCATCTGGCGGTTTTGCTGCGGTGCGCCACCCCAGTTTCACCCTGTCTAAGAATTCAGTGCAGCTTCCGAGCGCAATACGATTTGTGGCTCGACTCGGAGTCCTGGAACGAGAGGAGTCGAGATGGTGAGGCGAAGGAGGAAGCGCCAGAGGTTCCTACCTACCTTACGTAGTATGCCAGTAGAGCGTGGAGTAATGGAGAATAGAGGAATATAGCTGTGGGTAGAGGACGGAGGAAAAGGCGAGGATGGCTAAAGCCACCGCGATGGGTTCGTTAGCGGAACACTGCCAGTGCAAACATACCCACTTTAACCAGGGCCGTACGTGCAAGGCTGCGGTGTCAGATTCGAAGTGGTTTGTGGCCTCGCATATACGACAGGACGAAAGAGCTGTGTCTCCTTGAGAGAAATTACGAAAGCTCCTACCAGCGAGGCACAAGATTTTTATGCGTGATCGTCCCGGAGTCTCTACGGTAAACGGTATGCTAGAATGCCGATTGAAGTGTGTATGCTATATATGTGTATAAATATAAAGATAACTTAGATAACGTGCCAAGAGGTATATTTATAACGTATCTCGATGTTTTTACACGAGCATCTACGATCGCACTTATTCTTAGCGTCGCTTATATGTAATTCCCTTGGTCAATTTGGATTAGTTCGTGCGCGAATCTCGATAGGAGAAACTCGCTTTGTCTCTTGTAAATGTACATAGGATTCATATTAAAGACCATCGACAAGTATTTGGCTGATCTTCAGGACGCAAACTGGTTTGTGTGATACGTGGGGTGTAAAGGTTAGATGAGGTAAGCATTGATAGGAGGCGAAAGGAAGAAGTGAACGTCAAAGTGTTTTAATATAGTGTATATGTAGAGCGTATATGTAGGATATATATATATATATACCGTTATTCTATTGGGTTGGTAAGTAAATGATTACAGATTTTATCGATGGCCTTGCTAGTTAAAATCCGCAATCACTTAGTTGCCAACCCAGTATATAGTACTCGAATGGATGCATATAATGCGCACCTGGCCTTGATACAACAGGAGTTGTGCTTAGCGACCAGCTTAGGAAATACAGTTTGGAGCACGAGCGTTATCTCACTCAGCTTAATACGCAGTTATGAAACTGCGAGGCGGCAAAGTTACGGAACAGTTTCCGCCAAGTATTAATTTAATTGTTCCGAAACCTTTGACCCCGCCAGCCCACTCGAAATTGCACCTTCGACGGCAGACCAAATAGCTTTGTCCTATATACACCCGGCGCTCTATCTCCATTAGACCAGCTTGCTTGGTGCAGCCGATTTTTTTATTGCTTTTTTTCGCGCTGTTTTCAAAATAAAAATTCGTTACGTCACTCCTTGCACGATCCTTACGATTTTTTTACGACGAAGATCTTTCCGTAAACCTGACGATCATCGACGCGGAAAGATAAGCAAGTCTTACCTATATTTTCATGTTTAGCTTTCGACAGTGATTGGCTGCCACCGGGACAGAGTAGAATTTCCGGTCGGATGGACTATAAATAAAATTGAAAAAAAAGAAAGAGGAACTCAAAGTACGAAGGTTTGAGACGAAGCGACAGAGGAGATGAAAAAAAATGTATTATCGAACCAGCGAGAGCGGAAACATTTATTCGGCATTTATTATCAGCCGTCGCCAGAAATCGTTCACCTGCCACATGACGATTCGCGCAGGAAAGAGCAGTCTATAAAAGCGTCTTTCGACGATCAGGAAGACGGATTTACGATGATACCAGTGCGGGATCATCCTCGAAAAATTTCCCAAGACCTCCTCCTCCCCCCCCCCCTCCACCCCCCTCCCAAAGTCCTCTATCCGATACGACTAACGCATATCGGGACTACGACCATTTACGATCGGCCGATCCTAGCAAATCGTTATTTACTTTACCACGTATAGCAGCTAGACGACACCTCGAACGCCGCAGCTCTCGACTCTATGGTTTTATGACCCTCTATAATGGGATTACTGGATCATCCCATAAGCTGTTTGGACGCCCTATCCAACGGAATATTTCAAGCCGGGACGCAGCAAAAGGGACTCCCGATACAGCGTCGACGCTCTCTATATATAATATGCTAACTGTTGAATCCAACCTAAAGCAACTGGCCCGTAGCGTTACGAAGAGCAGTCGTTGTTCCGAGCGTGGGATAAACAAAGATCCAATAATAAAAGATAACAGGAAGCTGAGAGAATAAATCGAGTCGTTCACTGCATCCCCTATGCTATGCAACTTTAGGTAGACGTCCCGCAATACCGGATATATTTCTACGACACGATGAATAGTTTTGGTACAGTGGAAATCCAGCACAGGATAAAAGATACAGTTGCCTAAAAACAAACTCACCGATCCAAAAGCTCGAACGTGCAATTTTCCAATGGTCCATGCTACGCGACTAGCGCCGCTATACGTTACGTATAACGATGCGGATACACCGACCGCATAGATATTATGTATACGAATTGACGTAGAACTTCGTGACCGCGTTGAACATTGCCGAAGGTATATTATACTTTTAACGATACGTTCAGCGATTTTTTCCAAACACCCATTGGCGGAAAAAGTTCCTTGCAGCGACCGAGGTAAAGGTTTGTTCACAGTCGTCACACCTGTTTAAATTTTCAATCCCAGCACAGATAGCAACCCGTTGTTGGGATTGACTGCATTTTCCGCACCTAGTGATCCCCCATCCCCCCAATTTCCCCCCCCCCCCCGCGACCATCAACCCACTGTCAAAACAAATAAATGGAAAGCATCAAGTAGAGCTTGTAACGCGAGCGAAATCCCGTAAATTTTCCATTATGGTGAACATTTTAATTAGCCGTAACCAGGCGCTTCTGAAATTACGAAACATGTTGAAATTCACTTAACTCTCGATACCGAGAATATGATAGAGTTTTATGAAAATCCAGATAAGTTTATTAGGAATTATATTTCACGTTTATATTATTCGTAGAGTATGCATGTCTCACCTATAGATATTTATAGCTGTGATATCATTGAACAACAAGTTTATATCCGTATCATGCAAGGCAAAGCTGATACAGATCAATTTTTTAACCTCGCATCATAATTAAAATCTGACTAATCTAAGGTTTGGTAATTCGACAAGATAGATCACATTAACGCTCGATATATATTTCGAGAAGAATCGCTGAGTTAATCAGCCCGCTGGCAACATGTGGCGCGTTCACGTCGTGGGGCTTCTTGTTATCTTCTTGTCCGGCATCGGAAAATCCTCGGAAACCGGTGCAACCTTTTCCGCAAATTTGGGGAACCGGAAGGTGAATCTTAAGGAAGATGGAGAGAACTTCTCCGTCGAGCTCGAGAAAGCTGGCAAGTAACCCATAATTTCTCTTATCTCGCAAGGAACCCAGGTCCTTTATAAACGTGCAGGACGTCGTCTCTAACGCTGGCTGATATTAACGTTACACCTTATAGATGGCACGAAAGCACTGAAAATCCTGTTCATCTCTGAGGCTAAGTCGACGACCATCCGCACTAGCCCTAAATTCATTCAGGATTGCCCGGAAGAAGCTGTCTGCATTCAGTCGAACGATCTCACTCGAATCACCCTGAGTCAAATCAACTTTGAAGTTGTTAACATTGCCATGCACAGTACCGGAAATGACACGACGTTTCGGAATTGCATTAAGCTGGATGAAGACGTTCAGTGGTTCGGTGGACCTCAGCAGAAGAAACAATTCTGGCCAGTGCAGCACATGGTGTATCAGGATTACGCCTACTTGCCCATCGAAGACGAGAATGCCGCCATTGTCGAGCCCTATTGGTTGAATAGCAAAGGAACATTTATTTACGTTAATAGAACAGTCCCACTTTTTATCGGTAAGCAAAAATTTTCTCTCACTAGAATTTCACCCAAGGGACACTTCTCTTACCTGGCTTATTTTTTATGCAGATCAAAATATTTATAAGTACGAACATCTCTGTCTCGTCGCCAAGATACAGACGCCGTACAGAGCTCGTGGATACGTTCATCTCAATTACAATATAGGAACGTTCGCTAATCCCAGACTTGCCCACGAGTACGCAGTTCAGAATTTCCTAGGAAAACCCACAGACATTCCTGACAAGACTATGATCACACATCCCATCTGGTCCTCCTGGGCAAAATACAAAGTCAGCGTAAACGATTCCTTAATGCGTGAATATGCCGGTGAAATTCTTGCCAATAACTTTACAAACAGTCAAATTGAAATCGATGACCTTTGGGAGACTTGCTACGGTAGCCTCACGTTCGATACCTCCGCATCCAAGTTTCCTAATATCCGCAGCCTCACAACTGATCTCCACAATCTTGGATTTCGCGTGACCCTCTGGATCCACCCATTCATCAACGTAGACTGCACCGAGTATTATAACGTAGCCCTGAGGAATGGCTACCTGGTAAAGAATATAAACGGCTCCGTAGAAACTTCCTGGTGGCAAGGATCAAATTCAACGATCGTCGACTTCACAAATCCTGAAGCAGTGACGTGGTAAGTAACGATTAAAAAACTCATTACCAATCCATAATCCATCCAAGTGCATTGTGGTTAAAGGTTCACGAATCGTCTCACTGCTCTAAAGGAATCCTCAGGAATAGACTCCTTCAAGTTTGATGCAGGGGAAACATCCTGGCTGCCTAAACCGGCAGACTTGACTGGAAACCTAGAAGAACAACCAGGAATTTTTACAGCACTCTACTCGAAACATCTTTCTGAATTTGGAGGCGCTATAGAAATAAGATCAGGTTGGGGAACCCAAAACTTACCAAGGTTCGTCAGGATCATCGACAAGGATACAAGGTGGACCTGGGACAACGGTCTCCCGACCCTGATAACAACCACACTGATTATGAACTTAGCTGGTTACGTATTTGTCCTTCCTGATATGGTAGGCGGGAACGGGTACGTGGGAGACGAGGCATTGATATCGTCAACACCTCCTGAGAAGGAATTGTTCATCAGATGGTTGCAGGTCAATACCTTCTTGCCAGCAATTCAATACTCATTCGTTCCTTGGACTTATGACCGTGAGGTAATTCCTTGAAAACAAAAAAAATTACATGAAATTCCAATAAATTAATATCCATCTTGAACATCTGACAGACCATCGAGATATGCAGGAAATACACTGATCTGCACATCGAGTACGCAAGATTCATTATCGACATAATGTCAGAAGCCGTATTCACAGGAGCACCCGTCAACCCACCGATATGGTGGGTTGACCCAGACAATAAAGAAGCCCATAAAATTTCAGACGGTAATATCTCGTTCTAATTCAAAACTCTCCCATTTTTATAATTCGATACCCGTAGAAATTTAACACCCTTTCGAAAATATTTTACAGAATACATGCTGGGCACGACAATTCTGGTAGCACCGGTGATCGAGGAAGGCGCCGTTACAAGAAACATTTATTTGCCATCGGGACTGTGGCGCGAGGAGGCCTACTCCAACCATACCCTTTACGAGGGACCGAGGTGGATTTACGATTACCCAGCCCCGCTCGACGTCTTACCATATTTTTCACTAGTAGCTCAAAGTAGTAGTACGGTACACATAGCCAGTACACTGTTTACATTGTTAACAGTTATCGTAATTAATATATGATCTAATCAAATTTATCTTATCAAAAAGTTTTTAAGTATACATATTACATTATAAAAGATAAGTTAAAGTCCTGGTTACGCTCTTTTATCTCATTGCCTAAGGGGACAGTAGCATCTGATCAGCCAGTACCTTCCAGTATCTCTGATCTCGAAACACGTTAATAGAATTAACGAGATTATTACTCCAGATTAAAAATGTCGATTCATATTTCCTAATACGGATAATAAATTTCTTTTTCGTTTTCTTATCATCCGAGGATCCAAAGGCGTCATCCACCGTATCAGGACTCGGTTAGGTGCACGGATGGGGTATCCTCCTCGGTAAATAACCGCCGTCGCCCAGCAATCATTCTCGCAAAACGTAGCGGCCGAGTCCTTCGTAATTTTTCAAGTCACTGGATGCGTCCTAGAGACAACGATACTTTGTACTTTTACGAGAAAGAGAAAGATGGGAGACTGCCAACCTCCCCCCAAGGGGCTGCACGTCTTATCGGTAGTGGCGCACGCACAGCAGCCTGTAGCCATTTGTTACGCTAAGTGGTAACTGTTATGCAGGAAAACGGCAAGTTCGTATTACTCTTACCACTTGCGGGAAAGATACTTGGCAATAGAGCAAAATTAAGGGAAGTATGCTTTCGTTTCTGATCCCCGGCATCTCTCGCCGGCGTGCAGCGCGGACGAAAAAAAAAGCTCTAATATATTCCACTCTAAACATTCGCTATATTTAACCTTTGCCCGTGCCTCCAGTAAAGAGGCCAATGCCGTGGAACACGTAGGGATGACAAAAGTGGAAAACAGAGTTGGACGCATTTTAACCTAGGTGTACGTGACGTCTGGTGTAGTCTCCATTCTGTTCTTGGTTATCCAAAGGTTCTATCGTACTTTCATTTCTATTCTCCATTTTTTTTATTCTCTCCTCTTCTTTGTATTTAACTTCCTCGAGCCTCGCGTGCTTCCTCACGCTCTCCAGCCGTGTTGAGATTAAGTCACAGGGTGAATCCAGAGAACGAGAGGAAGGACGTTCTCATTTCCATAGCAGCAATCTGGGAAGCACGTTTTCCAAATTAACCCGTGCACGGGCGAATTAACCCGTTTAAAATTCATCCTTTTGTTGCTGCATGTTAATTCCATTCTTACGCCTCCTCTGCTAAATGTCTCTGCTTGCGGTTCCGTCTGTTACACTGATGACGATGCTGGGCGACACTGAGTTTTGCATTGAAGGTTCTAATCGCCAGGACCTAAAGACAGCCGAGTGGAATTCAAAATAGTAGCGTAACCATGAGCAAAGGACACTTTGGTACCGTAAAGAGATAGGTCTATGCATAGAAAGAGACAGTGAAAAAGGTAAGTAAGCAGGCAGACAGCCATCTCGGAGAATAGTGGGTACCAGAAAGATAAGTAGGTAGATACCCTAACGAACCAGACTTGAGTTAAGTGGCGGAGTCTCTGACAGCGAAAGAGACTTTAAGGACGGAATAGCCGAGCGGTGCGAAAGCTCAAGTTACGTTGGATTGCCGAGCGATATTTTAAAAGAAATTCAATAAAGCCTGAAGCAACCAACGAACCTCATCTCCGAAGGACCGAGCCACCTCAAGAGGGTAGTAGGGTCACTCTTATAAACCGAGTAAGTCGACTTCCTCTCGTCCATAAAACTGAACTTGGAAGGTCTCTTTGTGTGCTCCCCACCTATCTTCTTAGAGCGACGGTAGTAAAAGGTACCGAAGGTCGTGAAGCTCCAGGAAGAGGTGCGACCGTAGGATGAGAAGCCAAAGAGGAATAGGAAGGATTGCAAACACTCCACGCGGGTCAACCCTGCTTCTGCTTAAGGTTCCTCTGGCGACGGTGCTGCCGGTTCCTTCTGCCTCTTGCCTTTGGCCAGCGTCACCCTCGTCAATTGATTATTTAAGCCCACCTTCCGACCTACACACCTCCCCTGCCTGAGAAACCAGTCCCAGCTGCATGTCCTCTCTTTCTTTCGCTGTCCCGTAATCCTTTCGTTTGGACAGAGGAATCCGGCGCACTTGAAAATTCAGTGGACCACCGCCGTGGACCGTCCCTTTCAAACGTAAAAAGAATAGTAAAGTCGACCTAAGGGACCAATTGGAAAATTTATAGAATTCAGCCCCTGTACCCAAAGAGCCGTATGGTATATCTAGTGGAATCGGGGAAGAGGCTAGTGAATTTTCGTGGTTAGTCAAATTAGAGGGGACGCTAAGCGGCATTGTAAAGGGTCCAAGGGCCAAAGGGGTCTCTAATAACGTTATCAGAGCTGGCCCGAGCCGATCGTAGCTGGCGTCTACAGTGGCAATATATGCGGTAGCGGTAATGGCAGAACGTCGGGACGTCGAGCTAGTCGCGGTATCGCGCTGCGACGCGCATACGGTGTTCAAATTGATTGGAATTGTTCGTGGCTGATATCTCCTTCCTGGCGGGTTGTGCAGCTTCGGAATAGATGTAGACACTTCGGGATGGTAGAGCGTGAGGTTAGGCCAGGTTAGGTTAGGTTAGCCCCGAGTATATCCGTGCCGGTACTGTTTGCGAAGTGGCGGGTACAACGGGAAAAGGGTTCTTCACTGGAATTAATTCCGAAGCTTCCGCCGAGAGCTCCACTTACTTCGCTTATCGCATCACTCGATGCGACGCCGGAGCGTTACTGTTCTATACCTGTGTAAAAGTAAAAGGTGGCCGCAGCGACGGGGACTCGGTAGGTCCTTGCCCAGGCGCGTATGTACTAATAGACGAGAATCTACTGAGCTCGATATCGAAGGGATGAAAAGGAACTTAACATTCGCCGCAAGCCCGAGACAGATTTTGGAGACGCTCCTTGCCCCTGGCAGCCCTTTATTAATTTCGGGTAGCTATGTTAATTTAAGGATTATAACGCGACCGCCACCCCTCCTAAGGACTGATCCATTATAAAATACATTATTCTCCACTTAACTTAACAACTCGTGCCCACCGCCGAAATTCAGAACACGGATTATACTCGCCAATCGTATGCATATTCATGAATCCCACGAACCAATATCTATAACTGCTCCGAGTACGATGCTCCAAATGTTCTACCGCGTCAACCCCTCGAACCACCCCCTTCGCCCACTCTCGTCCTTCCACCCTCCTAGTAATCACCTTCGAATATCAGGAGGATGTTCCAGTGCTCCCGCGTGCTTACAAGGCTGCTGCTTTGTGCTTTGCACAGGAAAACCCATACTGTACCCATGTCTATATTACAGTAATAGTATCTGGAATAAAGGTTAGTGGAGCGCAGGAGGACAGAGCGTGGGTTGCGAGGAGGGTGAAATGAACGAAAGGGAAGTTCGTCAGGCCAGTTGAGAAAACCAGAGCGAGCTCGAAAACGGCAAGAGCCGGAAAGAGTTGGGAAACGCGAAAAGAATGGCGGATGGTACACGAAACGGAAACGCGAGGAAACCGTAAGCGCACGGATCGTCGTGCCCGAACACATGGAACGAAGTTCTCCTATTTTAGAATTACTCGTACGGGCATTTTTGAAACTAGACGAGTTATTGGCTCTCTATTGCAATTGTACCTACGGAGACTGTGTAGACTGTGACGTGCCTCTCTCTTTCTCCTAAACCGATTCCATTCTGAATTTCCTTCTCTCTTCCCTTTTTCTCGTCATCCCTCTCCTACTCCCTCCTTGCCTAGTACGGTTCCCGTACGTTATACGCTCATGGGTAATAAAACATTATTTATAGCTCCCCGCTTCGACAGTGCCTATAAAAAGTTCCGTATAAAGTTGTAGTTTACAGTCTGCTAAATGCAACGCCATGAAACGGTCGCGCTCCGCGTACCATCTAACCTTCTTACGGCCGAAACAACCACCGGCCACCCTTTAACTTTAAGGAATACCTCAAACCCCATATTTTTCGAGACGACTCCAGGACGATTTTCTTTTGAGTTCATCCATAGAGGTTTCCTCGGGATTCTCCTGGTCCCGGACCCTCTAATGTTGAATCGACGTCACTTGTGTTGGGAAACTATCGGCGAGTTTCAAAGACGGTGTCCAGTTGGTACGAGAGGCAATAAATATTTTGTGACCAAGGTACGATTCAAGATACCCGTTTCTCGCTGAAAAATCATAACAAAAATGAATATACGATTCAACAGAAACGATGAAAGATGACCGAAGGACGATCGATGAATTATTATCACATCACGGCCTAGACGTCTGGATGGATGAGATTGAGCATTTTCAATTGGCCTAGGTAGACAGTCCCAACAGTACCAATCGTCGAATCCATTTTATCCCCTTTTTCTGAGGCAACGTTCCAGTAGTAAAGAAAACTAGAGAATCGTATTCGACTTTCTCCACTGTTTCCTCACCTTTCTCTTTCAGCCCCACATAGATATCCACAATCTCGAGGTCGCTTTTACTGCGATCTTCTTCCTGAGCAATAAAAGGGAAGTATTAAACACCGCCACACTTCTCATTCGCCAGCATCACTTTCTGGACCAGGAGCGCTCTGATAGAAATTACAAAAAAGAGGGTAGTCCTACCCCATATAAAAACATGCGTTGTCCCTATCTTAAAGTTTGCCTGATATAACGTGTACATCCAAACGTTTCTTTAAGGTAGCTCCACAAGGAAAAAGGAATGGCGAACGCAAAGGAGACTTAAAAAGAAATCTAAAAAAAAGAAGAATGTCAAAGAACCAAGAGAGAGTCGGTGAAAAGAAGAGTCGGTGTCCTAAAACGATCACGGTAGGAAAGGCACGCACGAGGGACGTCTCGGACATTTTATTTGACGCGACGAAGGTAGCTAATCTTTATTGCGAAACGATGTGCGCCACGAGCCGAGAAACGGGCCTTTTTATTTCCCGGGCAGTTTTATGGCGCGCGCTTCTCCCATCCGCCCTCGTCTTGCCGCATCCTTTTTTTGCTTCTTCGCCTTCCTTTTTTTTCTTCACTCTTCTCTCTCTATCGCTGTCACTTTTTTCTTTTCTCCTCTCTTTACGGCTACTTTACTTTATACCCACGCCGCACGATAGGATTTATAACCATGTCTTCGTTCTACACCTCTTGCGTCCACCGGTCCAACTTCCGTTAGTTACCTTATACCCTCCGGCATCGTCATTTAACAGGCAAACTAGAAGACGGCTTAGTAGCTGCTCTTTCACCATGTGCGCCAAAGCTGCAGTATGCTGTACCGTCGAACCTATCAACAAACAAAACCACTTTTCAATTGACTTTTAACAATACGATCAGCAAATGGGATACGATACGGCTATCCGTCATGTTGCGGTACGTCGGTAAAATTTGACAGATAGTAAATATGGATTTGATCCTGGATGGTAATCGTGCGAGAGAAGCACGGGCCCGATTGATTGAATTCTCTATACAGGTAGAAGGCACAGTCACGTGTACAACAAGCACTGAGTCAGTTAGCCAACCGACCAACCGACCAGCCAACCCATCCAACTGACATATAGGGTGGTACTGGTAAACGCATGGGTAGAGAGAATAGGAAGAGGAAATGCCTGCGGTGGTGAAGAGAAATCGCCACAGAAATCCATACTCAAACGTAAAAAAATACAATCCCGACAAGCACTCCTGACCCAATCAGCTTCCACGAGTAGCAGGAACGTTCCGGGACAATATAAAAATACGCGAACTAATAACACTCGGGCGGCGTTTATCTTTCGGCGATATGAAAGAAAAATAAAAGCACATTGTGCCACGTGCCTTGGGGTGCCCTATAGAATCGACGCAATCGTACGCGACGCGACCAACGGTCCTAGGGAAGAATATAGGGGGGTTGGATACAACATAATGTAATATGAAATATCGAAATGGACCCAAAGATCTTATCCTACCACTTTTCTTTTTCCTCCGCGTCGTGTCCATTATACACGTTTTTCTATCATTTCGCCCTTTATCAGTACAGTATAAATTCAATGTATCTATGCAGTCCCAGTGCTTAAGAAATTTTGCTAATTATTAATAACGCCTAATCGTCACCAGTTCCTTGATAATTCATCGTTAACGAATATAAAACAAGCAAGAGCACTTTGCTCGAAAATCTTCTCTTTAGCGAGCATCATTCTGATACGTGTATCGCGTAAGGATCTTGTAGCTGGTTGTGTATACGTCGTTGGAAAGGGGAAGAAAAAAATGTCAGAGAAGAAAGAAAAAGGATCTTGAAACTTTTGGCGAAATAAAATAAAATGTCAGAGCGATGCCAAGCAATACCAACTGGCAGGAACAATGAGAGGACATTTCATTCGAGACTGAGCTTTCCTTTATTATCGTAGAATTTAATATCCCACTAAAACTCGTTGCTGGTGCTGTTGTACAATAAGTACCTATAAAGCTCCGTCCTTGGTGCGATGGTCTCTCTATTTGACGTAGTGCCATTTCTTAACGTGTGCCGAATAGACACGAGAACAATGCACCAGCCGACCGTATCCATGGATTCCTAGAACAAACAACAGTCGCTATATTAATTTATCACCGTATGACGTGGAATGACAGTTCTCACGAATCTCCAAAGATTTCCATAGACGAGAGTAAAATCCGAAAAATTTCTTTTGGCCGATTTCATGTACGTGCGACGTAAAAAAGATTCAATTAGAAGGCAGTAGAAAAGCTAACGGACCTCCATGATAAAACATTTCCGGAACCACTTCGCGACAGTTGCGAGAGGGCCGTTTGATACCAGATGCTACCGAGAATATTGGATAAAAGTTTGTCTCGCGGGGAAATAATTTCACACTGGGTAGGGATGGCGGCCGGCCGTGTCCCACCGAAAACAAACTTTCTTCTTTTAGCAGGATTCTCGACTTGTCCTGTTCCTCTGTAGACAAAATGGACGCGCGACGCCACCTGACACTTTGCATATATGGAAAAGTATTCCTTCCGAGTTGTTCCCGCAACTTTTCTCGCCTGACCAGTTGCAACTGGAAGAAACTGCCTTCCGGAACTATCTACCTTCCACACGTTGCCACCTTACACTTCTCTGTTACAGACAAGACTGACCAATCCAGGCCAAGTAGTCTTTCAGCAGAGTATAAAAATTCTCAAAATTCTTTCTTGAGCTTGACAAATACTCTACATGTATTTACTGTACCGAGTATCAAGATACTCTTTGAAGTAACGTATATTAATTATATCTGATTCAGTTCTAATTATTCCTCTGGGGAATCTTCGATATAGACCTAACCTCTGACATATTAAACCATACAGTCTCGTACAGCCATTATGGCTCTGCAGTCTGTCTACAGTGGATACGCCATCAGCTACGACTAATACCCACAGGCAGCGTGCACCATTAGTATATATGTATTAGCGTCCGTACAGAATTAGTATCCGTTTTGGGAGGAACACTCATGTCCCGTGGCACTTTGACTGCGCCGTGTCTCCCTCGCGCCAGCAAACTTTGGCCTTCGATACTCGCGACTAATCGAATCTCCGGGACACGAGTTACTTGCCAGTCTAACTTCCGAACTCCATTCGCTACAATCGTCTCCTAGTTGATAAGGCCTTTGGGAGAGTGTTGCTGGGTTGTTCTACGATCTGCGACAGTTCACTGATGCATTCACTTTGAAAGAGACCTTTGTTCCAAGAAGCTGCGCTGCACGTGGATCTAGAGAGATCGAAGATGCTTGTAATAAAGATCATAAGACTCGTAGAATAAGAGCACTGTGATTTACAAGGTTATAAATACCTGGAGAAAAAAATTTAACTCCTCTGGAGGCCGTATAAGAGATCCCAGGGTCAATGCTCGCTTAAGTGTCAAAGTTCACGAAAGTCACAATGTCTCCGGGTGGTGTATCAGCAGGGCACAAGGTGGTCGCGTCGCGCATCAAGTTTTATTGCAAGGTCGTAGCGCAGAGTAAAGTCCGAGAAAAGAATAATTTGCGGGGTATCGCGCGATAAGAGCCAGCACCACGTAAATAGGTGGACGTGCATTTCCGGACTGGTGAGAGTAACATTAATTAAGTCGCGATAAAGAGCAGCCGCAGGGGAGTACACACCGATCTACATACCCGTGGCAAGCGACGTTCCAACAAAGAATTTAATTTCGTCCTCTTGATAAAAGAAAGCGTCTCTGTTTTATATACTTTAAGAGGTGGCTAAAGAACGTCCGAGATATATTATTCTTAAATGCCGTGAATTTATCTAAGTGGCTAACACCCTCCTACCTGCCGAGCTAATCCATTCTGGATTTTAAAGAATTACACTCTTTCCGCGTTAACAAAAGCAAACAATCAGAGCAAGAGCTTTGTGCCGTATTTACATGAATGTAATAAAAGAAGTACAGAAAGGGCTCATACAATGTTTGTCATTTCGATCGCATTCCGTCTGGACTGTTCGCATGATGGAAACGCAGCATGCGAAGGATAAGGAGCCGAGGATAATATACATACATGAGAAACGCGTGTCACACTGGTATTAGAGGTTTAGAATGTCTGGCAATATCTCCTCCGCGATATTTCAATAACACAAAATAGAATATCGTCCCTGGTATTGCTCGATATTCAATAGGCATCATTTTTCCGCTGCACGGAACATTAAATCTGCATCAGACAAAACGAACCGTCAGTTCCCGCCGTCTTCGCAGGACATATACGTACCCGAAGGAATGCCCGGCGAGCTGGAAGGACGCCGGAGAGCTACCTTGGAAGAATTATCTGCCGACGACATTGACGTACTTTGCTCCTTTCTCAATGTTTTCCTTTTTTTTATTTCCCCTTATCCTCCTTTCATCCTCGTCCTCCTTTACTGCAACTGAATGCACGTAGACGCCTCGACTCCTTGTCGATACCAAAAAACACTCTTGCATGTGGAAGGAAGACGAGGACCTGGAAGGAAACAAAACTCAAAAAAGATTTTACTCTGGCACAGGTCGACACCCTGGCAATCTACTCGTCGCGAATACTACCTTTCATTCTGTTATTCCCTTTGAGGTTCTCTGTGTGAAGTAATTCCTGGCCGATCGAGGACTCTCTTAGTAAAGATGGTACTGAGGTAAGTGTGCGATCCTTCGCGGGTGAAATTTCGATTGCAAAATTGCCGTTGGAGGCTTCATTGAATTGAATCCACGATAAGGCAATTAGTGGTGGGAAAGGAGGTACCCCTGAGTCTGCCTGAGACTGAGAGCTAGACGGCTATGCAGACGGAGTTCCTTGGTGCAAGAGGATGAGAACGAAGATGGGAACGAGGCCCACGGGGTTGGTGCTCCTTAGAAGATAGCGGAGTGCAAACTCCTTTGTGTATCTGGAATAAGAAGCGCGCGCCATTAGAATGCAGCGTGCCGGTCTGCAATCAGACCGGAACAGACCCTCTAACTAGCTATGGATCCATAGACAGCGAAAGATTTGAACCTACACCGTAAACAAGGAGAAAATATACCGTGAGTCTTCTACTCTATATTCAAGATGATACAGAGAAGGAATCAGAGATCGTAGAATCTTAAAGGTTTGTCATACCTAATGAAATCCCAGCTGTGGTGCGAACTAGCTGAATCCAAGTAGTACGATTAAAATGCAAACACCCCCAGTTTCTGAATTGCATCGATTCCTGGAAATAAATTATAAAATCTCTGTGAATTATGTAGGAATATAAAGTCGGCCGGGTCGGCCTGGGAAGTACCTAACCTAGTTTTTAAGGATCAAGTGGAATTCCGCGTGCCGGCAATTTTTCGATGCTGTTTACCGTCCTAACTTGCCTGAAGTTTTCCAAACTTCTCTCTCTCTTTGCCTTCTACTCTTCAGTCATCCATCTCGCTGTATCCTCAAGGAACTTTAATCTTGAGCACCATCACGAATGCGATACAACAGAACAAAGATAGCAATCGCTTGTAGCCTTCGCTATTTCCTGTATATACGGAATGCCGAGCACGTGGCTTTGTTACGAGATAATACTCTGCTTCGAAATTTATATCTAAACTACGAGTTGCGAGCTTGAAATTCGAGAGCTCTGATTAACGGATCTATATCCTACCTCTTAAGATTAAATCCAATCGAGCTTAATCTCTTCGTTAATGAAAGAAAATCTATGGACCCTGTTATATGCGCTTTAAATGCTCCATGCATTATGAGTAGCTAATTGAAGTCAAAGGAATATTTTCATAAGTGGTAAAACTACCCATTGTCTTATCAAAGAGAATAAAAGTAATAAGCTATGAAAATACAGTAATTGTAATAAAAAGCTTACGTTATCATAACCACGTTAAAGAAGTGAGAATTTATTAAAAATTAATTCTGTCCCTTTTAATCTCTTTAAGCCCTTCTGCGAAATGGACAATGCGAAAGAACCTGCAGTCTGTCTTGCTCGGTAGAACAAAGGTCAAAAGCCAAATATCCAATTATCCCACGGTGATTTGGATGCCATCTGATTTATGAAAGAAATGGAAAAACCAAAGAAAGACAAACCACGGGGAAGCTTGTCTATACGAAACACTAGGATTCTGGCACGGTGGGGTAGCCGTGGTAGCGGACGAGGGAAAAAACGGAACAGGGAAAATGGCAGAACAGAAGACTCAATTACACGTCACGAACAGTCCAAAGCCTATTTCGTCGCAATCGGTTTTTCATTATCAAAAGTTCCGGTAGCTCTATTCCGAATTGTACATACATTTAGTGCCCCTCGTATCTGATCCTTCTTTTAACTATATCTGTATACACGATGCTGATTCTAATATGATAATCTCTACTTTGTACTTCGATATAGGTTACAGTTGCTGACCTTTGCTTAGATCAATGATTCGAATAATATATTGTGTAATAACTTTAATAATACGATTATATGTTTTTTGCTCTTGCGGTGCTGACGCTTCGCTCTCGATTTTAAAGTTACGATGTAAAAGGATATACGTACACGTAGGAGTTTATTTGCATCTTGACTGTGGGACAAAACCAGACGTTCCATCTAGCGTAATATAGTGGAACTCTTTTGAAGGAAATAATTATAACCCCAGATGTCGCTACTAGTAATTTAATGCCCAAGTCGCAAATACATTTGGCGTGTTGCTTTTACCAACGCTTTTACTTTGTGTAAACAGCTGATTCGTATTTTTTATTATAGTTACGTAGAGAAATTAGTACATCTTTCGTGTCATGGTATGAATCATCGATTATTGTGTCGTGGATTTTATTATAGAACGGTCCAATGGATAATTTGACTAAATTCTTTGTGACTTGTGATTAAATATTTCATAACAAAGACTGGGTGTTGAACACCTTGAAACTTATACAATAATGTCTACAAATAATCTTGTCTTTAAACAGCCTATTAAGCATTTGGAAATTCCCATTAGTAAATTTAATGACATTGCCATTCCTCATCATCTTGATTTACTGCGAAAACACAAAAATAATATTAAAAAGGTATTTACTTAGAAGAGATCGTCATGTATAGAGCAATAACTTGATAGATTTCGATTCATTATTTTTGTTTTATTGAAGTTTCAAGAAACACGTCAGTGGGGCTCTGTTTATAAAGAACAAGTAAATGCCACTAGATTAGTTAAGCAGTTGAAGCAACTGCTCTATGAAATGGATATGCTTAGGTCTCAAGTAATTGACAGCGATATTGACATTTTTGATAAACTTACTGCATTCTCCAGAAATAGTACCATCATCGCAATTCAGGAATACTTTGGTAATTACTGTTTCGTAAATTTCAACAGATATATAAATATTCCAAGCCATATATATATTATATAATATAGAAATTCTTACAGATCTTGAATTTAATATTCCTCCTGCAAGGCCTGCCTCACCCAAAAATGAAGATGAGACCACAGAGAGTCCATTTCAAGAGGCTGATCTCCAGTTGCATGCAGAACAGGAAGAGCTGGAACGACAGCAAGCCTGCCTGCATTCCTGGAATATTCTACAAAACGATATGCATCAGCTTCACCAGCTTTTTATAGATTTTAATAAAATTGTAAAAGTAAGTTCTTCAGAAAATGATAGTTCATTAAGATTCCTCTGTAGCATTACTGTTAATATAAACCGCTTTAAATGAATCTAATTGAAGGCTCCATTTAGGAACAAAAAGAACATGTTAATGAAATTGAAAACAATGTAGAGATTGCTGAGGTTCATGTAGAAAAGGGAACGAAATTCCTTGAAAGAGCAGCAAAATACAAAGTTGCGGCTTATCCCTTAGCCGGAGCATTAATTGGGACTTGTGTTGGTGGACCTATTGGTTTGATAGCTGGAATAAAATTAGGAGGGCTGACTGCTCTTGGCTGTGGTGTTTTGGGTGAGTTCACAAAGAAAGTAATGGTAGATTTGAGAATATAGCTACTATGTCATTAATAATTTACAGGATTTACTGGTGGTACTTTTCTAAAGAAAAAACACAATGCAGCTCATTCTGTAGAGAACAAAATGGAGACATCGCAAACTGAAGAAACAGACACGAGGGCATCTGTTTCACTACCTGACAACCTAAAAGATATCAAAAAGGATTTATGACCTTTAATGATAACTAACGTAAACTCAACCACGACACATGTGTGCAGTGTACTGTAATTACTTTTGTCATAGGACACTGGAAATTGTAACTTCGACGAAAAATATCCACTTCTATAAAGCATTACGATCTGATATATCAATGTTGGCTTATGTTGTGGATTATTTTAACTTATTAAATCACTATGATCTCACGTTATTCTCGCTTCTCAAAGTCATATAAATTTTACTACAAATAAGAGAGCTTTCCTAACTTTTATAAAAATTAGAAAATTAAAGGAATTGCTTACATGGAAATATCTCGAAATTTTCACGAATAAAAATTCTTTAATAATTACTAAACTAATGAAATTTTATGTGAGTTTCAATAATTATTCTTCGCTTTTTTGATTTCTGTCACATTCAAATTGTGTCATGTCATATCAACCATAGATCACTGCTATATCTACAGACAGAGATGAGTGGGGACATGCGCAACGCTCCAGTTTTAGGCGATACCAAAAACATGGCGCTGAATCGCAGCGAGGAGTCCGGAAGTACAGTTTTGTGATCATAGCCGCCGTCGATAATGCGGATCCCGTCGTAGCCGAGCTGATCGCGATCACGAACGTGCAGCTTGCCGGCCAGAAGTCCTCCGCTACTCATCGCTGGTTCTCAAAGCAGCACTTAGAACGAGACCGCTCATCAGATATCGCCTAAATATATTTTTTGTAATCTTAAATTTGAGTGCACAATGTGAGCTCGATAAGATTTACTAAGACAAAAGCCAGCACCTCATGCCTGCCTGCACAGAAGCGTATGACGCCACCAGCATATTTAATTTATATTTTACCGATGTTGCATAGCAGAACTATTGTTAAAACCTATTAGAAACTATAGAACTCCTCGAGAACTATTGAAAAAGCCTATTGTTGAAACATACTAGACACTATACTGTTTCGAATGGGACTAATTGGAAAGGTTACCAAACGATACTTTTTCGAAGAACTCAAAAAAATGGCGTTTACACGCTGTACATGCCACGTACATATCTTGAATTTAAAGAAAAACTGTGAGGGGGCAAACAGTGGAACGCAGTGGAGATGTACTCAACGGAGCTGATGCAGCTGATCCGTGAATGCCAGGAGACACTCAGGTGAGCACTACACTTCCGGAACACTCACAGAAATTCCACGGAATTGCTTAGATGTCGCGATAAGTACACGAGCGAGAACTTGGTATACCGTATCGAAACACGGCTAGAAAAACTATCAACAGATAGCACGTGAGCGCGAGGCAGCTCGTAACACCTCGGTCGGTGCCCCGGGACAGACTGCTTTGACAAAATAGCCAAATTCGCGAACTAATCATTTTGATCATCTGATTGGTCGAGATCCTTATAGCCGTCAACTCTTCCATTTCCCTCGAGTCGTCCCTTTAAGCCAAATCGAGAGCGTTCTTTAGTGAATCGGTACATAACTTATGGAGATCCTCCACGGACGCTTTCCCAGGTCATCGGTGGACAGCTGGGCACGACTTCCTTACCTCGGGTCAGGAGATTCCTCCTCTGCCCTTAACCGTATCAAAACTCTATCTTCACCCGCTCTACAGCCCTTTGCTCATCTCCAGCAGGGCGCCGGTATCTCACCCGGGCTTCTGCCGGTCAGTGGAGACGTCTCCGTCGGGTCGTCATCCCTGCCGGGCAACTCTACGTCGAGACTATCTCCCCACGGCAGATTCGAGCACCTCGACCTCAAGAAGTAGAAGTGCATGATAGATGAATGTAATCACAGGAGCCATGTTAGACAAATGTTTTTTTAATGTTGTGCCGGGCTAATCTAACTTATCAACTGTCGGTAATATCACTGCATTCTATTTACTCAATCATTTGTGTCCCAGATGGCACTAGTATACTATACAATTTCTAATTCAAATAATTATAAAACTAACGGACAAGATGCCTCATGCTTTAACACAAGTTAGTCTACTTAATGGATGCCAAGTATACAATTAATGTACTGAACATCAAATCACCATTACTTAACATTGTAACTATCGATTATTATAAAAAATTCCACGATATGCAATTTCGATAAATCACATACTCGATACCATCGCTTTACAATTACCATCGGTCATGGACGTACTTAGCAGAAACAACGATTGACATTCTCCCTAGCTAATCCACCACATAAATCCAACACGTTTCATTTATTCCATCTGAAAACTCCCACGCATAATTGTACAATTAATAGTATACGCAACCGCACCTTTCCACATAGCATATATCACAATAATATATCCGTACGCACTGACCGATTTATCTATCATTGACGTTACTCCACGTTAGACTGGAATTTCGAGCCACAAGTCGACATTTTTGACTACATTCCTTCAGAATGTAATTCAAATCCTGTTATACATGCACAAAGGTATCTAGAATCACGTGACCTACAAGAATGAAACCAGGCTCAATTCGTGAGATCACTGCCTCTGATAAATAAAAGCAAAAATCCTTTTTGATTAATTTCAATAATAAACAATTCTCAAACGTTCCTCGCTATTATGATCCAATTTAAGAGCCACCATTAATATGCGTTGATTAGTCTTCATCCTTTTTTCTAAGACATCCAATCGTGCAGGGACTGCAGTAAATCATTGTCTAAAAAAAAATACCGAAATTTATCTCAATATGTATATCTATATGTACATATATAAATTTACATATGCACGCACATGTTACTCGACCGTTCTTCTTATACTTGGTGCCGAGCATCCAGCAACCACGTATCGGTCTTTCGCCACGCGTTTAACGTGTCACGGCTATGTTTGATAACAAACTCTACATAAGAATATGCACGACTCTGAAACAATAGCATAAAATGACGTGGAGAGACGCATGCACTGCCATAGTTGTTACTATCACAGTGAACATATACGTACATATATTTAAATAGCTTAATCCCTCTTACACAGTAATCATTTGTGGATATACGCCAAATAATCAAAGACGTTATCCAACTCTGTTATCAGGATCGTCCAGTGGTTATAAAAATTCGATTAATTGCCAATTAACGATTATCATCGATTTTGCAGCATCGGAAATTAAAATCAGACTGGGATCTGTTTAATAAAATATCCATACATAGATCACGTGATTCGAATTTTTACAATTTCTTGATTATTACCTTAATCAGAAATTACCTTCTGAGGTTTTCGTTTTTAAAAGTTAGAAACCTTCTCAGTATTCCTAGTATTCAATAATCCTTGGTTTGCCTGATAATAATCGGTATGGCTTCCCGGCGCTCCTGGTTTGTAACACGTTCTCCGTAATGAATGTATTATATATGCAATTCAAGAACTTTCCTGCGAAAGTGAATGCATTCTCGTAACTCTTGCCTCGCGAGAGTCTTAAGAATGATTGACTGTGGGTCCATTTCTCATCTTACCAATTGATTCATTACGCTCCTCAATACCGTAAACCTCCGACGTACCTGTCTGGAATGTAATAAGAGTGGTAAATCAGGTAGATGGAAGAAAATAAATTGAGCGAACGAAAATATCGGGGAACTATTACGACAGAAAAGTTTCACATCGGCAAAGCACTTTTCCTGATGTCGCCGTCGTGCTTCGGTAGTATCGACAGGTCGAGCCAACGTGAAACTTGGCTTTATGCTCCAATTGCAAATGGCTGTTGTAAATTTTAGTCAGGCAGCGTGTAGCTTGTATACTGATAGCGACAGAACCACAATGCAGTTATAACATAAAGACGTAATCTCAGAGACATTTATAGTAAAGGTGTATTGCGTGTTAAATAATTGTATCTTCAGTTTCTGAAACAGAAATTATAAAAGGTTAATCAAGAGGAGAGCCGTGCATACGAAGTCAGAAAATGGCGTATCCTGTAATGCGCGTGCGCAGACGAAAGAGGCTCAGACTTGTTTAATTACTTTTACAGAAGAGTCGACTTCCTCTCTTTAACGATGCTCGATGTTCGTTGATTCTCATTTAGCGCTCATGGTTGGCACTTTTGCCTATTTTTGCTTCACGCAGAGGCCAGACTTGTTGGCTGAATCATTGTCAGCGTGTGAGTGCGAGGATCTGCTTATCGGCGTAAAACTATAAACACGAACATATGCTTCATTAGCCAGGGACGTCTAGAATCTATAGCAAGCACCCTTGAACCTTACCTGACAAGAACTAACGATGTAAGTGGATGGTGTCTGTCAAGATGATGAAATTGACGTTTGAGGTTATGTCCGTCGAGAGCGTTGAGTCCGATTCCACATGAAAAAGACGTCGAGAACTGTTTATCGACGTCGAAGTTTAAATCGTATATTTAAATCGAGTCTGGCAATAAGACACACGAGTCATGAGCATTGTCATCGAAAGTGTCGTGTTTATTGCCATCGTAAGAGTCTCGCTAAATTTATCAAGATCCTCGCGGACTTTCAACCTTTACAAACTTTAACACTTGCATATCTTATGTACATATAAATATTCTATGTAGACCTGGTGAAATGGCCAAAAGCAATGATTACCCGCACTAACAAAATAATGACGACGAGCGACCCAGACGAGGAATTTGCCGCGGATTCCCAAGTAGGCCATGGTTCCCCAGGCCAGGTCGTAGATTATAAGGACGCTACAGACCTTACGTAATGGGACGAGCAGTAAATACCTAACTCGTCTTAATATTCATGGTACACCCTCGAATCTGATACAAGTCTAGATTTAGATCTAACCAACTGATAATCCACTGAAAAACTGTATTGTAAACAAAATATCACGTATAACCCACCGAATTCTTACAGACGTACGATCCGACGTGAACTTCGAAATGCAACGGCTCCCTACTGCACATGCGCAGTTACATTCTACACTCTCAGGCGCATGCGCAAACGACTTGTAACATTCGTACGTGTCAAAAATCATCGGCGCCTTTCTTCTCCATACTTATTCACCTTTGAAAATGAATTAAACAACTGTCAGGTTGTATCGTGGGATTTGCGAAAGAGCAGTTTTTGTCGATGCTCAATGCGTTCTACTTGATTTCTGTCTGTAGCCGTCTCGCACGCATACAACGCAAGTGGGATTGTGCAAACGTTCAGTGTCCCTACTCATCGCCTTTCTATACTACCACTGTAGATGTAACTCTTCTTCGAGTACCACGAACTCCTGCACTACTACTCCTAGTATGATTTCTATACATATATGCATGGTAATAACAAGGTGTTATAGGTTATGTCACACGTGTCCAGTGAGTGGACGCGCGTTATGTAGGAGTTATGTCTGTTTCGTGAATGGTACTTTCGACTTTACCATTACCAAAGATACAAAGAACGTTATTGACACGTTAACCGTACACCAGAGAGAGAAAGAAAGACTCTTCGAAATCCTGTCATTGATCCTGTTTACAATCGCCTTTTGTATCGACGTAAAGTTTCCTTATGGCGCAATTAACTGTAGTCACATATGTGCATATGTATCGCATACGTTGTACCGATCGCGACACGCCAGTCATTTGTAGTCTTGATATGCAGAGACACGCGTCCTCGTCTCTTCGGAGATTGGGTTACTGCATCCTTGATACGAATTCAAATCGACGAACGAAACGCAGCTCGTATGCATAATCGAAGGCACAAAGAGATACAAGGGTGTTAAAGATAGTCGTTAAGTGTACAATTATCGATATTTACTGTGTGAATAATGTAGGCTTTATGGTAAACATGGATTCTAACCTCATTAACGTAGCATTTGTTTTAGACCAAACGATTGTTTTACGGTAATTTTGTAGAATCGTTGAAAAATATTTACCTAATTGCTCTTTATCATGATTTAATCACGTTCTTTCTTGTGTAACATATCAATAATTTCTAAAACTTTTTATTACACCTTGATCTGCCTATCGCCTTTTATATCCACGTGTCTATATATTCTTATGTACAGCAGGGAGAACGTAACGTGTGTTCAAGAATGTTTGCCCTTTCGTTGCTGCCTATTCTTTGTCATTGTCTTTTTCGTATGGCAGCTTCTTCGCCAATATATCAATTCAATAAATCACAGGGCTAAACTAGTCTGCGCGGGAGTTATTTATAGTCGTATCTGTCAGTTATTTACGTGTAAACTCGAGCGCCATTAAATTCCGTAAGAGTCTGCAAACTTTTGTATAACGACGTTAAGCCCCAGGTTGACGGCGCGAAGATCGACGCCGGGCGTCCCTCGCCTATATTATATATCAGTGGCAATGTGTGACGTCATCGTCACGCGTTTACGAATTATCAACCTGCTAGAGTCTCCTAAATGCTTTTGTTTTTCTTTATTTTAAATTAACTTCGGTATGGAGCTTACGTAGAGGTATTATTGGACATTATTTTCACTGCCCATAACGGTGTGCATTCTACTATCGCGGAATTACGGTGACATAATTTCAAGATACCTACATTCGATACACCAAACAACTACGATAGCATGGATGTCAAACAGTAAGAAAACAAAACAGGCTTAAATTTGCAGTAGAGCATTAAAAATTCAGCTTATGATAAGGCCTTGATTATATTGTACGTCTTTTTTTTCGAATTTCTCTTATGGCGATCCTATTTTAAAGGAGGCCATTCGCCGCTAGAGGCGCTGCTTGACGTATTTAGAAAATTCTTTTTCCGACGGCAAACACGCCTTACCTTTCGACCGTTAGAATATGACTAATATGGAAATGCCTAAATGCTTTCAGGATCCAGATTAGCAACGGACGTCAAATCGTAAATTTATTCATCACGAAGATTCGTTAGATGATTGCGAGTGACGTGAGTAAACTTTATGGACCTTGAACCTTCTGTGAGTAGGTAAGCCCTTAAGACTTTTTAATTTATACACAGTCCAAAGTAACTATAAGTAGATTAGTCGGTCAAGTGTATTTGACTTTACTATCCTCTTTCGTTATATATCCTTGAGTAGGAAGCTTTATCAAAGATAGATACCGAAGTGCGTTGACAGTGATGTGGGTATATTCATTGTTTCATGTACAGCAACATAAAATTGGATAATTCGCATAGAGGTCAGCTGGATTGGTCTTCTGTGAAAAAAAAATAATTATAGCGATGAAGATAGACCTATACCTGGTGGTCGTGTGAATAAAGTATCTACAGTGGAAGGACATCTTTTCGGCCAAGGTCGAGGTAAATTAATCACTACGCTTCGGGGTGAGGACGCGATATACATATATGTATGTATAGAACGTAGAGAGCCGAGAACTTTCCATGTCCTCGAAGACCCCAGGAGAGGATCGGCTTTTATCTTCTTCAGCTGACAAGGTACTGCTTCCACCGGTTGGTCGACACCTTCCATTCGCACCTTATGCCTTAACTGCCTATTCTACATTATGGTTCCGTTTTCATTAGCCTGACGACCTTGGCGACGCGATCGTGACCTAATCGTTATTGAGTACAGGTTTGGACATAATAGCCCTGGTAATCGATATGTGCGCTTTTAAATTGGTCACTTGCTGCATCTACAGGGTTATACAGCGTGGATGTAACAGCCTTGATGACAACTGTCATAAGTTCATTCTGGTTCATTATCAGATGGTCTCGTGTTTTCAAACTGGATCAATATTTAAATCTATGTAGGTTTGGCTATTTTGGGAGATATGGGATTAGGAATATTGGGATTAAGAGAGTACCAAGGTTTCATTAAATGTCATTTAATTCAAAAAACTTTTTTATCTTTATTTCAGATTACTCCAGACTCGCTTTTCTTCGGTTGAAGATCTTTTTATGGACTAACAATCTCCTCGTAGTCTTTGGCTGTAATCGTGCGAGTTAATTGACATAAAATTAACTGCAAACACTAAGGTGGTATGCCACTGGAGTTCGTCGAACGTCCGTAGGCTGGCACTAACTTGACTAT
The DNA here is from genome assembly GCA_030142635.1 of Trachelus troglodyta. Taxonomy (NCBI): domain Eukaryota; kingdom Metazoa; phylum Arthropoda; class Insecta; order Hymenoptera; family Cephidae; genus Trachelus; species Trachelus troglodyta. The sequence continues at coordinate 282,661 of JARQTJ010000857.1, read as the reverse complement.
ACGTTAATTATTCTGCAAATGGTTCGAACGATGCGCGCAGCATTGATAAACTGCAGAACGAAGATTTCCTGTTTGCGGAAAGGATTTCTTTCCCCGGAACAACTACGTGACTCAGTACGTTGGTTGTTACGCTAATTTGCAATCCTCGGTAATGTATAATTATATTTGTCGTCTCTTCGATTATTTACTTTTTAACATCATCGTACGTAAACGAGTAGAGCAGTCATAGTTTAAATGTTTCAGTGGGTAAATAAGAAATTTGTATCTCAACTTTAAGGATTGCAATCTTTTCTGCTATTTTGTTTTCACGTTTCGCCACGTGCGGCGCCTCTGAGGGCAGATAAAATAAAAAAATATGGCGCCTGCCAATGAGTTCTAGATTATCGCATGAGTCATAAATGTTGATGGTCTCTTCGTAGATTCGTCACGAGCCGGCCAATGGTTATCGGCAGATTTTGTTTACTGAAATTTCTCTTAAAGGTTCTTACGTTTTTATTGTACCTTGTCATTTCCTTTTGCTCCGGCATTCTCGTCGTCTTCGATGGCTATTTTGCCACTATGACCTTTTCTGTTAACGGTTCATGAACTACATCCACGTGATTTACGATCAGGACGTTCTACTCTGGAATTATCATTGATTTCTCATGTATCACAGTATTTCTATTTATTATCCTATCTGATAACTTTTATGTTCCGTGCTTACTATCCTATTGAGTGTTAGTTGTCAGCTATATGGTTTGCCGGAAAAACCCGTGAAAAATTGTCGCACAAAAATTAGAAACGTTTTACGGACCAATGAAGTTGATTGACAATAGTCGGGAAGAATAATTCGTTTTTTTTTTCAATGAAATATTCGAGATTCTCCATTGTGCGCTGTGTACTCGTTTCGACGGAAATGAACGTATTGGCCGTGACGTAGCGGATCACTTCCGTTAAGAAACATCCTATGGAAATATTCCGAAAAATTTTGCTAATGCGTATTTGTCATTTTGGTCATAAACTTTTTACAGCCATAATGCCAAGTTCTTAAGCTTAAGTCTAATTACAAAATTGTATAAGTGGCAGTAGCTCTTAAGCACAATTGTCGTATTAGGGTTAAAACAAACAATTTTTAAATATCTCTCGTCAAACATAATTGTGTATTCCTGCGAACCTGCTCACTGTAGAGTACAAACAAAAATTTTCCGCAACTTGAAAAAGATCTATGGATCCTAACGTTTTTCTAAGTACTTAGCGTCCACTCGATAATCATCCACGAATTAGTGAGAAACATTTCGATCAACACTGAGATAGCGTGAACAGAAATATATTTGTCTATTTACTATGAGATGATTAGGTGCTAATGAGATAATGTCACTTTATCAAATACGTACGAAATCGCGTTGACGATAGATTGTAAAAAGGAATAAAAAAATGTTTTATCTTATATACCTTCTAGCGACGATTTTGATCGTATGAGATGTCACGAGGGCAGAAATACGATCGAGCGAAAAGTCATTATTCTCGGGCTGGCATAGATAAGAGATTTACCGAAAGTACGAAGAACGTCAGCGAGCAAAGCAAGTTTATGAAAAACATTGTTGACAGGCGTTTTTAAGAATTTCGTTGTTAATCTCAGTGAATTATGATCAGAAAATGAATTCAAACGATGAAATTATCTTGCGTGTACACATTTCTTGTAACTAATGGAATTTAATGGAAAACTTTGGAAAGAATAAGAAACATTCAAAATGACTACCATAAGTCATACGTTACTTAGGACTAGCGAATGTGGAAAAAACTAGTACATTAAATCACTTGCAAATAACGTTCAAACTGCTGGAAAAAAAAAATTATGATCGTCGACATTGAACCAAATACTTATATGAATGTAATATAGCAAGGCGCCCTCGTTCCCTCGATTCCGTTTCTTGAAGAAATTACGTAATCAGTCAATTTACCACGGAGGCGTCAAAAACAAGTGATTAAAAAAAAGCGAAAAAAATATGTCTAACAACGAATTATTTAATAAATTATACTGATAACGATTGCGTCACTATTAGATGCGTTTGCTTGAATTTAATTATATGAGTGTGTGACGTAAAATCAATTATTCTCATAAAGCGATTCAAAAAAATACTCAGATTTCATGATATTTTTTGGGAAATTTTTAATACTACACGGCGAGCTTGTTTTTTGATCTGTCGAAATTTTAATTTGCCAAGAGAGAAGTCGATAACGGGTAACCATAATGGAAAAAATACACAAGTTGTAAACTGCCTGTTGTAAAGAGCCATAGACTGTAAAAGGTTAAGGCCTGTTTGCATGAAAAGATCCATCGGTAAATATTCATCCCGGATTTAGTATAATTTTCTCATAAGCTTTGTTATGTCAATCTCGACGACAATTCGATCATGTTAATATTTTTTTTTATACTCTCCAGCTTCTTCATAGAAACAATGAATTGGTTATGTATCTTCGACAGATTCATAATTTATCCAACTACTTGAAGAAGACAATAATATTGCTATCGTAATTTACATTTTAAGCTGATACCGAGCTCTGTCGCTCACTCGTAAACTTCACTGTGAATCCTTCTTGATTCAGCAGTGATAATAGACTGGAAATCGTAATGTCACATCTTTATAAACAGAATGGGATAATGTAATTAACCAGTGACACTCATACCTTTTGTTTGCAGAGACGGAATTATTCAGCATTAGAAAAATTTATGGAAACGTCAAGTATTGGCTCGATGCTAAATTAATGGTAAATTTATTGACGTTGGCTTTTATTTGGGCAAAATCAATAATCAAATATCACTAACTATTTCAGGTGACGCCAGCGTGTCTCTTATTGGATGGGAGAAATATCTGTCGTCGAAAAAGACATAGAGAAGTGACGAGAACATCGTACAAGATAATTAAGACGTAATTAATTCGTACGAAACATTAGACTTACATCATTCAATTGAAAAGATCACGTAGAGTACGAGGAATCCTTACTAGATCGTTCCAGTTTGCTCTGGTTGATCCAATATATTTTCGTCGTGGTTCACACCGTCTCGAGTTATTAATCCAATTTTATCACTTTCGATCATTAAACGCTAAGGAGTGGAAAAACAAATGGATACTATTCCACGAAACAAGAAAATCCAAAGAAAGGTTCTTCCATCAATCCAGGGAATACCGATAGTATGTTTTTTTTTCCCTAATGCATCCTTTATGACTGTCTGAGAGCGCTGAGCGTTTAAAAAAAAATCAATTTTTCAATACATTTCTATGTAAAAAGACCTTCGCCGTCTCTGCTACGTGTAATTAAAGCGTAGTGTTAAAAGGAAAGGCTCTATTCAAGTCAATAAAATATTATTTGATAACGATAAGCATTTTGCAAACAAAAGCTTTGGTGCAATTAATTATTTCATTATGAATTTCTCAACGCGCTCAGGACTAACCGTGTTAACATCATCCCCGTAAACTACGTCATACGTCGACGTGGTCTTCGCGAATGAATGTTTGTCAGCTGTCAGCGATACCGGAGCACAAAATGGCGGCACTGTCACTCTCTGACAATATGATTTCTTCATTTCAGTTGAGTCCACAAGCATACCTGAAACGTACGAGACCTTGCGCACCTATTACGAGAATATATAAGTAATTACGTAATCTCGTGATTCTTCTACGAAACATCTAGAAACCATATGATTTACGTTTTACAATCGTAATGGGATACCACTTCTTTGGGCCGCCATCCCGAAGAACTTCGAACAACTCACATGGAAGATAAGAACGCCCATTGGTATTTCTTACTCGTTAAAATACTCAGAACGTTCTGGGTCTTCGAGTAGCATATCGGCTAAAAGGCTTATATCTCGTCACGAGCTCATTGTCTCACTGATTTCCTTTTCGTGTCGCCAAATGACAAGAACCTTCGAAACAATGGACTCGTGCTTGCTACCTGGAAGGAGAATAAAGGATAGTGGAATAAAAAATTCTTTCCAGAAAAGAGGGATAAATAAAGAGAAGAAAGAATACCGTAAGGAAAGGTACAACAACAGTCATCACCGGTATGCTTTGAGAAACAATGGCGGCTGCCGGTCAATTATATTAATTAACATTGAAGGTTGTCACCTAATAAGTGCAACGACAGGTAGAATACACTTCTAAATATCCATTCAAATTATTTTCCTTCGTATCCATTTGTGCGCCACCATATTAATCACTTCCTGCACGATAGCGTATATAAATATAAAGGATAAATATACGTTTTCATGAAGCGTCAATAAATGGAGTTTCAAATATGAAGATCAAGAGAATTATTAATAAATGAGTAACAAAGTCAAAAGAATATATTATACGAAAATACTTTATTGAATATTGGCCGATTGTCAAGGGTGTGTGTGTATACAGAATGGAGACCTTTAAAGTGAGACCGGTTTCAAAATGGCCGCCGGCATTGATATGCTCCCGTACAGGAAATCTCCACGCGCGGCGTCGCCGATGCAAATACCAAGGGTACCTCTTGTGGATAAGACGGAAGGATCCGATCGGTATCTGTGGAACTTTCGCAGGAATTAGCAATATCCGAGGTCCCCGTGAAGCAGCTGGAAGGTTCTGACCTTGCGATTGGCTAGACTCGTTGATTTTCCAGTAAACAAAGCGTGAAACTCGGAAAGTCTTAGCTTCCTTATCATTGATAAGGTATTGAAGTCGTGGTACCGTTAGACTGTTGCACTTGGGAGAGGTGTATGCTTACGTGTATGTAAATGTCGAATTTTTAATTTCACGGCAAATATCTAGATAGGCCACGATTCTACGACTTGTTTGGCCGATGACTTTTGCTACGACAGTGAGGTGGCGCATGAAAACAACATGACATAATGGCATATCATTCTGAAATTATGAAGGTGATGACTAAGATGATACTCTGTACCAATCACGAGTATCAAGTCGTTTGAAAAGTATTAGCAACGTTTCCAAGAATTTGAAAGAGGAAAAAAAGAGGTTACGACGATCATAAAGAAGAATAACAAGAAGAAATAAAACTTGCTGCCCGATCATTAATCATTCTTTATGAAATTGAGATCGTGTTATGGCGATACTTGCAAAAATTAATCAGCCACACCAGGTATCCATTCTCATGATAGTTCAAGAGTAACCCAATACTCTGTGGACAATGCACGCGAAAGACAAGCACAAGTCGTAACGTGAAAATCAGCCCTGAGGAAAATCCTCTGTAGTAGCTACCTGTCATCGTAGTTCATTGAACCTCAACACCACTCGTGACCTTATGTTAAAATAAGTATAGAAAATTGAAAAATCAAGTTCGTCGACTGCATCAAAAGTGCAACGTGCATTTACTTATAGATTCTGGAAGATCTTACCTGCACTACTCTTCGGTCGTAGTGCAACTTGTGCACGACTTAACCTGCTGGAATAATGGCGTATAGGTTAGGAGCATATGCATAAGTTACTTAGGTACCGTGCCACTCACTGCATGTCTAAATTCTGTTTTACTATATGTATGTGAATCGCTGAAACACCAGGACGAGCAGCTTGACCGGCAAGAAGGCGTACACGCATGTTCACGATTCAATGGCTAAAAGTGGGGGACGCTATCAGTGAGAACGATGTCTTCGGCGCGTGTGACGTCACTGGGACGATTCTTCAAGTATAGTTGTAGCAGCAGGACGCGACGAGTCTTCCGTCAACCGCGAACCGGTACGACCGAGGGAATAATCGAGAAGTTCTTTCACTTCTAGAATATAATTTACTATTTTTTTCCTTACTGATTTCAACGCTGCGCTTCGAGTACGTAGAATCGTATTTTGTCACTTTGAGACTTTGACGATTTTTTAATTTTTTTTTCCTGACTTTTACGGAATCTGACCGATGCGCGATCGGAGTGTTACATATTCTTTTTTAACTGAGGTTACTGCTTAGTTTTTTATTTATTTATCTTCGCTGTCACAATCTACAAACTATGTGCTGTGAGTCCGGGATTTTGCGATATAGTTGATTGCTTTTATTTTTTTATTTTGTACGGTCGAAGGATGAGATTACTATTTTTTTTTGCAAATTCCAGTAATTCATATATAATAATAGTTGAATTTTTAATAGAATAATTATTTGATTACGATATCATTGTTTACACATTTCTTATGGATTGTTCTGGCCCTTGCAATCGTTAGATAACGCTACCTATTATCGATCAATGTGTTTTTCGGTTTTGCATGACTCGTAGTCTTGAGACAAAAACAAAGAAAGCATTGTCATCCGTAATATGGTAGTATGCAAACAAAAATCTCAGGGACATCCCTAACACGCGTACTACTGTCGTACATAACGTGCATCTTGGATTCCGTAAAACTATCAAAATTAATTTCATGTAAGCCAGTGCGCAAGTTATAAAATTGTGAAAAATCTCGTGCAGGCAAGCCAGTACCAAATCGGCCCAACGAGAAGTCAATCATCGCAGCCGAAGGACGTGGACTATCAACTATAGTCAAAGAGGAGTCGACTGGCAGAATCTCCGAGAGGAAGTGAAACGAGAAGTATATAAAAGTAATAGGAGGAGTAAAACTAAGGTAAAACAAGGACAGAAACACAGTGTGACCTCCGTGTTCCAAGATACCGAGTTAACCGAAGGAAGGAAGGAGCGTGGACGAAGGGAGATCTAGAGAGAGAGAGGCAAATAAAGAGCAAGAGAGAAAGAGCTAGTCGGGAAAAGCAAAAGCGACCGGTGGAGCAAGAGTTACTCTCAGTAGTCGAGTGGCCAGCACAGAGTCTCATCGTGAGACAAGAGAGCGGCTAGAGATATTTAAAGAGATAGTAAGAAAATAAATAAATACGTTCATACACCGCAGAACTCTTGATCTTGCGATCGACTAGAATCGAGAGGCTGCTCAATCGGATATCGTAGGATCACCAAGCAGAGGTTCGTCGCTTTGGAAGGAATAATAAAAGAAAATACATAGAGGAAGGATCACGAAGTGTCTCATTGTAGTGCTGGATAAACAGGAGGGGACCAATCACGATTACAAGAACTCGTGATAAACGTAAATAACCTGCAAAACTACCACGGCGAACAGTCTTTTGAATTCTTCTTCTACCTCCACTTCTTCTTATCCTCAAAGAGGACGTCGACGACGTTCGGTTGCCGCTTCGTGTGTGCGCGGTTAGTGCGGCTGTGTTCATATTCTATATACCAGTACGTAAAACCGTAGAGACGTACAGAACGCTGTACACGGTTACGGTGTAGAGTACGATTCGTACGGTTCACTAGCAGGCAAATACAACCACTCCAAAGTCCGTTGGCAGTTCAGTTGTCTCCGAACCCCCGAACCGTTCGGACGTGGCTTTGGACCTCCGTTATTACGGACTTTGTTATACGTATTTTGTTTTTTGCACGTCCATTAACGCGGAGTGCTACCAGTTTCGTTTTGTCCCAGGTTTTTGGTTGAGATATTTTAAGAGAATTTTTTGTCATTTTGAAAATTTTGATACTTGCACGGCCACTGGAACACTCATTCTGTACTATTGTATTCGATCGCGAAAACGACGACTTTCGCGGTTACTGATCTCTGTGAGAGAACGGCTATTGGTACATATACTATTTGGGGTAACTTCGGCATCGGGTGAACTGGCGGATTTTCTACTTCCGGCAAGAAAATCATCATCCGAAGACACGATTTACTCGTTGGATCCTTTGATCGATCATCTCGCTAAGACGTGAGTATTGGGAATGACTTTTTAATAATTTTATTATATTTTGTCAACACTTTTCTTAGAGGTGTAATATAACGCCGTGTTATATATAGATGTATCTATGTATTTAGGTTATTATAACTGTGATACGATTTATGATGAGCTTTATTAATTTTGAGTTTTCCAAATTATTTATACAAGGGACTGTCATATTATACAGTTATGAGTAACGGTGAAGAATATACATTTTTCTCGTTGCAATAATAATATTCAATTAAAAGGGAGTATGATTAGTCTAGGGGTGGATTTAGAAGGCAATTTTTGGAATTAAAAATAATCATTGGATAATTTATTCTAAAATTTTTTACACGTATTTATACTTAATCATAATCGCGGCGAAATATCTCTGCAAGTGTGTCACCGCGATCATAGTCCTTCCGCACATCCAGGTGAAATAACATTTTTTAAATTGTTATTTCTTACCGATTTAATTTTTAAAAATATTAACAATTTCAACTTAAAGCTGATACGTACGACCGGCAGGCATCTGTTGATGGTGTATGGAAAATTTCAAATTAATCGAACGAATGCTTCCTCTCTCTGCCTTCTTCACTATTATGGTCACTAATTTGAAAAACACAGTTTTGACAAAAACAAATTTAAAGTTATTTGTAAATTTCCATACGATAACTATAAAACTTGTGATACCGTTAATCAGCTAATCCTAAAACAACAAGTCCACTTCTTTCTCAAAGAAGTGTTATAGTTCAATATTTGGACTGTCCCAATGTTAACCCAATTTTCTAAGTATTTTACTGTAATATTTTCAAAAAAGAAAGTTCAAGGTATAAAAGAATATGCAAAAAAAATTTTTTCAAACTCTCATACCATGATACATACCCCATAACTGGCAGTTGCCTGTTATCTTAACCTAGAGTTTATCAGCATTCGAGCCGGTAGCCTTATCCTACTAGCCAATGCTATTCGGTACTCTGAATAAGACAAGCAGATAAGTTTCATCAATGTTAATTCGATCCCCATACATGTAATATGATCGATATATCAAATTAATTCAAGAATCAACCGTGTATTCCAGAGTAGGCCTTTCGATTACTTGCAGGTAGGTCACTGCAAAATTGTAATACTGAATTGTGCAAATTGCCTCGCGCCATTCTCGACAGATAACCACTGAACGACCGGCTTTTTTATAAAAATCTCAAAGTTCATCCTTAATTAATCCACTATCCACACTCAATACTTATCATCCTTTCAGGATCCTCCGTATTTATTATCTTTTCATAATACACGTTAATCATCCGTGTACATATTTGTTGTTTACGCAAGAAATAAAACTTGCAAACATCCTCTTTACTATTTGAAAATTCCTTTCAAGTCTGAACTAATGTTTCCACTGACTACTTCTGGCTGCTTTCAATATTTGAATGGACTGTACGAATCCTCTTTGATTTTCATTTATAACAAGACGATTGCCAATGATAACTATTAGATAGGAAAGTTGAAACAAGTTCAAGTGCAAGTAATTCAGCGGCAGAGAAAGAACTTTCTGTATTTAATTTAATTGAATATATTTATATATACTATGCTCTCTTGATCTTGATTTAAATACGTACATCACCTACGACTAGTTATATACAGTCATTCGAAGGTGTTCCTCGCTCTGTGAAACGTGTAAACAGACTTTGACACACTTTACGTACTTTCAATGGACGCGTGTCCCCGACGCTCTTGGTACGATAAACTTTTAGCCGAGTAGCCGTGTACAGTGTTGCGAATGTTATATGCCCATATACAGTATACCTATATATGCAGATACAGTGCAAAACAGTTATACGGCCATTTTGAAAGGCTCTCGTGACGGCGAAGTTTGGCGTTAAATAAGAAAAAAAATTAATTCTCAAAACTGTCATTCTCCATCTACTCCAAGTCACTTTTACGGATATTCAACAGTACATTTACGGTACACGTGACTACATATATGTCCACTTTTAGTGGATCCATAACGAAGGCACTTGTTGCTCGTTGGATTTACTACACGTTTATATTCTTTGTATCCATATAACAGAAGATAGAACTGGCGAATAAAAGTGCTAATCCAATAGCGTGAATGGCTTCTGTCATGTTATTCACTTCTGAGTCGCTCCGACTATCCTCCGGGCTGTTTCGCGTTGTGAAACGGCAATCGACTGAAACTGCCGCGTCGATCGTTTCGAAGTGACTTTCTAAACTAGAAGCAATATACACTTTGTATCCTACTTGGTATACTTGTACGCACCTACCTACCCCAGCTTCGGGTTCTCGTGAACAGATGCTCACGTGTGGTATCACCATTGTGTAGTACACGCGGCCTGATACGTGATCCATGTTACTTATTAACGAAGGATTCTTGCTTTGTTGAAACTGACTGACCGTAATGTCGCATTCTCTCTGGTAATTGCATAGGAAACAGCAACGATATCTTCTGTATCGTAACATACCGTCCAGTGGTACGCTTCTCCGTATAGACATAATAACGTTGTGGTGTATCCGCGGGAACGTCATCGTGGCGGAAATAATTAATGATATTATGAAAACGCGAGTTTACGTACTATTGAAAAAAATGTTTAACATCGCCGCCATTTTGCGTACGATTTCGATCCGATTATATCGCGAATCACCTCGTCTTACTAATTTTTGGTTATGACTGTCACGGTTGAAGATGGGCCGTGTCTGCTGCTGCGCATGCGCGACGCTCAGTTCACTTGTATTCTTCATGGCGGTTACTTCGCAGACGGTAATCGGCATTAGCCTAATTTAAAAGGCAACAGCAATGCGCTGACACGGCAGGTAGATACGTGCGTGAGTGCGTGGCGCATGCGTGTCACTGTTATGTCTCTCACGAAACCACGCAAGAGGCATTTTTGTAGTTGCTGCTGCTGTTTTTTGTTGGCTTATTTACATCCGACGTAGCCATACGAGTTAAATGTTTCGTTAATGGCTGTCAATTTCCTACGGTTTTTACATTGCAAGTTATGATTTCTCGTGGAAGGAGGTCGCTGATCTTACGAATACGCCATTTAGACTTGGAGAATGGTTCATTTCACAGGTACTGTGTCTTTTTGTAGAAAGTTTTTTGCCTCTCTCTCTCTCTCTCTTGCTTGCTCTGGGTATACAAATGCAAAAAAAAGTGGGAAGGAACGATAAATGAGCAATATGCTATGTCAACTCGTATTGAAAACTTATCGAACTTCGTATGCTAGTACACGGTAATAATTATTTTTGTTAATTGTCTTCTCGCTGATATTCCGTTCTAAGCATATTTACTCGGGTCTCGGTACGCGTGTTTACGTAACTGCGACAAATTGACAGGTGCGATCGAACTATTTCACTGAACTCCCTACGAAGATATTCCTTTACGTATTAAAACACATTGTGTCAGCAGCACGTGTCGTGCCGTTCTAACACGCGAAAAGCAATGTCACAGGTTGACGACACGTTATCTTAATTAATCACGATAATCCTCGACGCCAATCAGCCTATTGCCGTGCAGTTCAATATCGTATATATTCAGCCAAATACTATGAATAGAAATGATTCAAGTGCTTCGGAAGTCCATGGCTACGTAAACTAAAATCTGTTTACACGCAGGTTCTGGACTTTCAAGGATAACCAGGAGTACGAAGGATCGTACATCTTGTATTTGTATTCACTGTACCGGAAGTCGGATTCACATTCGAGTCCATTCAGCTCGAAATTCAGTGAGAAATAATATAACGGATATTGATTGGCAAATTGAGCCTCAGGATATATATCTATTTTTTTTCATAATTAACTCTCCTATGTAGCTTTACGACGTCATTCCGATGATCAATCTTCTTTGACTGTGGGTAAGACTTTAGAATCTTGTAACGATATAATTGATATTACTATATCGTCTTTCTATCTGCACATACATGAGTCCTAGATGACTTTGCTGTACAAACGATGAATTCTGGCCAATTCGTACGATGAACCTTGACCTCTCGAACTGTCTTGTCTAGAAAAAAGACGTTTGGCACCCTTTTAATGTCTAATGCTGATTTTATCGTTATTGTGAACAATTGAATCAGCCTGTATGTTTAGTTGGATTCAAATTACCTGGTTGTGTTATAAACAGAATTGCGTATGGTCCGACGGTAGCTATCGGAGTTAGCTCATGAAAAAAAGCTTTGCTGTGTATGGTATGTATGAACAGTGAAAATATTAAGGAGAAAATTGTTCTTTAGGTCCTTTCGGATGATAATTAAGGAGGATTGTCAATTAACCAATTGGTTGAAACTTTCTCCTCCGTTCGCCAGTATCTTTTGCACGTATGCATTGGCTGCTACGCAATTCTTGGTATTGATTTGGCAAAGAAATAAAAAATGAAAGGAAAATCAGGCAATATACTAGGCATTCGCACGAATGTGTTTCACTTGTAGCCATATACCAATGGCGAACCAGACGGCAAGAAGGCCGCCGTTGAACACTGCTCAGGGTGTTGCGGATCAGGATTCTACATACACGTCAGGTTACCAAATGAAATGTCCAAGTGAGCCAAGGTCGGTGTCCTACCTCTTTCGTGCTTTCACTGTAAAAAGTTATTCGACAAAGAGACTCGGATTTATTTGCAAACAGGAGCGAGAGAGACGGATGAAGGAAAAAAATAAAAGATATATATGACCAGTACAACTGTACGGTCTGATTAACAGAGATGGTTGAGCAATTTTTTTAAATTTATTTATTATTAAAGTCGAAATGTCTATTTGGCACGAAATTGTAAAATGGGACACAATCTTTTTTTAATGTACAGTCATTGCTATGTTTTTTTTGTTTTATGTTCTCTACGTCATCGCGTTCCTTTGTTGTAATCTGAAGCGCCGCGACGCCCAGCGTCGTGGTTTCATACGATTTTTTTATTTTTATTTATTTTGTTGTCGCTTTTTTTCTTTATGCCGATATCCATAGTTTTTAACTTGTAAAATGACTATCGCTGCCGGTGGTCGACTATCGTAACAGGTGCGTCTGTTTTCGAAAGATCGATGACGTAGAGCCTTGTTTTTTCAATCGACCGCGTTTCGCTTAATGACCTTCTTTCTTGGTAACGAATATATATTGTAAAGTCGCGTAATTGACGGGATGACATCGGGGGCTTAGGCCAATTCCATAGTCTTGGAATTGATTGGTACACAGAGAACATATTATAGCGATTACAATGGTTATCCTAGTCGGCAAAACAGCCTTTGGTAATTATTTCGAGACGGTAATTGAGTTTTTAATTTTTAATAAATGGAACCCGCCATTAATAATACTTTGAAATGTGGGAGAGTTAATGTCGTTGATTGTTAAATTTACGAAAAATTGTACTTGCTTGTGAACATGATATTGTTCTTGAAATTCCCTTTTCTTCTCGAGAACAATTTTTTGCCTGGAGTCATTTATATTCAGCGTGAAAAACTTTAAATGGCTCGAAGTTTTTTTTAGGGGATTTCATGCTGTTAATTATATACCGTCATTTTGTGAATTGGAATTAGGTCGACCTGCATATCACGTATTTTTTATTTCACACGTAATTGAATATGTGGAAAATTTTTTTTTTCAAAATTGAAATATCCGTGTAAAGTCAATTGATTACGAAGTCCTTGGACGATAATGATAAATGATCTTTACATAACCAAATTTCACGGTCTTTCCGTACCATAAATAGTATCTCGATTCTTCGGTGCTGATAAGAATTTTATACGCATAATAAGACATTTCATTTATAAAACATTTCACGTGATACCGCTTGCGATACTAATTTTACGAAAATGTACCACGGTCTATATTTATCCGCGAATCGACCTCCGTGATATCACCCGATCGAATATCGATAATCGAGCAATAAGTACGCAAGGAATTGACGGTGTGCACGTAGCCATAAGTAAAGAAGTGTCGAGCACAGAATACAAAGAATCATAAATAACCCAGGAGCAATAAATCGAAAAATAAAATTAAAAAATTATAATCCTTCCATACGAAGACGCATTGAGAAATTTTTATTCCGTATGCCGAGTCAGAAGAGAAGTACATATAGAAACAAGTGCGAGAAAGCAATGAAAGTTTTATATTTAATTAAAAAGAAAAAGAATTCCTTCGCAAATCACATGTTATTTTACCCCACGGCACGTGCAGGCCATCTATACCTATATAAACACACGTCAATACAGCGTATGTAATAACAATCATGTTTTTCCAAGAGTAGACTGTAACAAGACGTAACCTCAAACTTGTCCCAATTCATAAAGAAAAAAAGGACTATCTTTATTTACCCATAAAATTTGATGTCCACTTTACGTCCTCGAATGGTAAGAAAGTATTCTGCTTCACTTGTTATCATTCTTTTTTTCTATCTAATAATATATTAAACGCAGCACGCAACGCCGGTATTGTTTCCATTTGAATCGACACTATACAAAGCTTCTCGTTAACAGTGACTCGATACAATACAGTGTGAGCGTCCCTTAATTACGATGCGCGTCGCGACGCGTGTCACGACATGGCACGACCGTACAGCGTACACGTACGATTGCGCATTCACATCGATTATATCGTTCGGGAACGAATCGACTCCTTTTTATGTTTGATTTGCGCGAGTAATTAAAGTCCGCGGTAATAACGAGTGAACACTTATTTTCGTGACACCCAGTAGCTGAGTAGCAGCAGCCCTTGATTCGCGTCACGTAGTTGTTACGTAACTCATGGTAGACGTAGGCAGATCGAGGTAGACGAAAAGTGCGGGAAATTCGAAAATAATTACCTCCACGGTATACGGTGTTATGGGTTTAGATAGTGCGCGGTAGGATATTCAATTTTGCAAATGTCAGACAGTAATTGTCTGTCATCATTACACATGTGATTGCATCTTTGATATTTTTCTTTTTTTCTTCTTCTTAGTCTCTCGTTTCTGTCGGTCGTTCTCATGGAAAAGTACCATGTAGAATTTTACATTCCAAGACGCCTTGGTGATTTCCTTGTCTATCTAGGGAATTTTTTATGGCTTCATTTTCGATGCTTGAAAAGTCTTATTTACGTAGTCGTATGTCGCTGGAAACACGGACGATTCTTATTAGTGCTGTTGCGTCGAACGATTAAAAGTTTGAGGTTATGCACAGGAACAACCGGGTGTCCCGTTTTTAGTTTCGAGAAAAAAGGAAATGTCCATTCGTCAGTTTTAACCGTGCGCGGGGAGTCGATGCACACGAAACCAGAATGCATTGCGCGATATTGTTTGGCAATATGGCCGCCGTTTCAATCGACCGTGTCTCGGGATCACTCGGGCTGGAAATAATTTATGTTATACGAATTTTGGGAAAATTACGACAATATATTATATATAGCACGTTCTCGGTTGTCGGCGGTGACAGTGTGTACAGTGATATGTGAAATGACGTCGCTCCGTGTGCAGAAGGCTTTTTTTTCGAGCGATAGAAAAATTGTTCGCGCGCCATTAAACCAATTGGATTTCAATGAGATTAATGGCCGTCTGTATGTGACTGCGACGAGGCGCAAATGTGTTTAGGCCTTACTCACGTAAACTTAACGATTGTTTTCATTTCGCGAGTTCACTCGTTACGTCGCCTCTGGCGATTACTCGACTTTGTGCACGCTCCGTAACTCTTTTGACGAGATACACTGAAAGTACCTTGACAGGGAGGAATTTTTTTTCCCCGATTGCCGTTAATGCTTGTTTACGTACAAAGAACAGCAATGCACTCTGGGTAGTGGATGGCATTTTAGTTTATGTTAAATTGTCTTTTTTTTCACTTTTAATATATTTTTAATAACGACGTAATCCTACATCATTCCCACATGGGATGGCATTGCGTGACGTTCGCGGAAACGATGGAATTCGCGCGATCCGCGAGAATCAAACAAAAGCCGACCTTGGCCAAGATCAAGATCTGATTCGTTCGACAAAAAGTGGCTAACCATCGCATGTTACCGAACCGTGGGAATTGCCGCTCCGTTTCTTGCAATTTTAACAAAGGCCGACCGTTTCGTCTAACAAGAAGACACATGAGGCCCGGAGATCTATTTATATGAATTGACTTGAACTCGATGGGAAGCGGTCAATGAATTTTCTTGGTTTGCGTTTTGCACGCGTTTCAATAGAGGTATTCTGATAATTTTCAATTACTCCTTTTTTATCTTTTCATTCGACACGTACACGGTCCGCTTTACAGCGACGGTATACCAGTTTCGTTTGGTTTGAATTACCACGTTATTTTCAATGAAGTTCATAAGATTCTCGCCAGATGGCTAACTTCAATTCTCTATTGTTTTGTTCTCGTTTATTCACGCATCTACAAATTTTCCCTTACTCATATCTCCCCCTCTCTCTCTCTCTCTCTCTCTTTCACACTGTTGGAAGTCAATCCAGATAAATTCGGACTCAACCAATTCGAACCGGCTTTCACTGGAAGTAAACGCAAACGACACGTATAATTTCACAGACGATATCGCCCGTGAAAACGGCCATATTGAATCCCTTGTTTATCTGTTTGTTTATATCTTCCTTACTTACCTTTCATTGACAAAGGAAACAAATTTATTAGTTATAAATTGTTTCTGAAAGTCTATCCTCGCTCTGATAACTCCTCATAATGTCAAGTCATTTTTTTTTAATTGTACATAACACGTCTACATTATTGAATCGCGACTGTCGCAGCTGCACGAAAACAATTCTCAACTCGACTTGATTCGAATTTGAATATTAGTTACGCTAGACGCTTCTGCGACTTGTCGCTCTTCGTAAAAACGCGTCCTTTGACTCGAGTCATATTTTCAACTGATTATCATAATAAGCCAAACAAGCTTCACGATAGGCTCATTGTTACTATACGCCCGATAACATTCTTGCGACTAGCAGCAGCAACAGTAACAGCGACATCTTTATTCTCGTCTTCGTTTCTCAGATGACTACTCGGCCAATTAATTCGCCGATTAATTACGTTATTGTACAGCAGCGTTGGAATCAATTACGAACTTGTACGATTGTATTGGAATTTTAAAAACATCCCACTGTGTCATTTGAATTTTGCCGCCTTCCTCCCCCCAAGTCCATCATCATTATAATTCATCGAATCGCACGAAAGTTCTCAAAATTATTTCTAAATCATCACACCGCCGCGTGGGCCGGTTTTTCTTTCTAGATATAAATTCTAAAAATAACAAAATCATAAATTCTAGAAAATTTATTTAAAAATGGCTGCCGTGACGTATCAGCTTGCTGGTAAAAATTTTGAGCGACTCTCGAACACACGTTTGCCTACATATAACGTAAGTCCACAAGATCGTTATTTGCCAATAACGAAATATTCTTCCAACAAATTGACGTTCCAAGAAGACCAGTATATTTCGTTTAAAATTTTGTTTTTCTCCTAAATTAACATATACCTGAATAAGTCGATTTACGCATGTCGCTTACGGCTAATTAATATTTTTCGCATAATTCTCGCTTATGCCGTAGATTAAGGATCTTTGAAGTTTTTATTTGTTTCGATCACCGTATACCAAATCCAAAAAAATATCACTATACGTTACCACGTCTTATTTATCACCGTGACTCAGCCAATCTCAGTGAAATTCTTTCGGGCTCCATTGACTTTTGACATTTTCACATTGATCCCGCCTATCAATTCTACTCCTGCCGCAATCACCTACGTATCTACGTACGATCGTTCAGCCGAGAGAATTCTTTATCCCTCCGGGTATACAGCGGCTAGTGATCCTGACGAGCTGATGAACGTATTTATAAAAAATATTTTTAAAACACCATATAGATATACCTGTCGACCGAGAAATGACTTTAGCTCCGGGCGACAGTCGCAACGGTTTTTTTTTTTCGAAGTCAAGAATATGACTTAATAGGGGAAAGAAACAGTCGACGTAATTCGTTGATTTTATTGGATGCAATAATTCCCCTCCCCCCACCCCTCACTTCCCCTACCCCCTCGAAAAGAACAAGGTAAACAATTTTAACCACGTAAAATACTCTTTAGTCACTTCCCACGTAACGAAGTTGTATTTTCCCATATTTTTCTCATTTTACCTGCGACGTTTAATATTTTCTTTTTATCACACTTAACCTCAAGGTGAATACTTGAAGACTCATCTTCGCGTACAAACCGATCGCCAATGTCCACTTACGATAATTGCATAATAGTTGGTATATTGTATAAAAAGAAAGAATGTAATAAAATATAAAATTATTATAACAGCATAAAATTGATTATCGATCATCGAATGTCACTCATTTCGAAAGTAAAATTTGCCGCTGAAAATTATTTTTTATTTCCAATGATAATTAACGGCTTCCACTGTTTCGCATTGATTTGCATTGATTTACCACATATTAGCGATTACCCGAACAAATCGATTATACTAATACCTACGTCCGCCAATTAGTACGAATAATCGAGATTGTACCGCATCTATAATCAGGATGACGTAGACACGTAATTCGCGTCACGAGGGGATTAGTAGTCTTTTTGAGAAAAAAAAAAAAATTGAGTCGAGTCATTCCCAGTCGCTAATGAATTAGCGCTATGTGATTTCCGGCCTGGCTGATTACAATGGAACTACCAGATGTTTACAGTCCATTCACAATGTGCATTAACCATGCACCCATACTCGAGATATGAAAGTTACAATAATCACGTGTAATTTCCGTAGCAATTAAAATAATATATATACATACGTCAAAATCTCTATAAAATTGTTATTTTCTTATTTTTCCAGGTAGCCGACACAGATAATGGTGGCTTCGCAGAACGACGGCGGCAGAAGCGGCACCGTACCGACGGACGACGCGGTGTACACCGTCTCCGTAGGCGGAGTTGGTTACCGCAACGATGGATACAGGGAAGACGGTACCGACGGCATTCCGCCGGAACCGACCAAACCGCCCCAGCTGCCACCTGCCGACGACGACAGTCAGTCACGAAAATTCCGATTGTCACGTGGCGAGAAATGGCGAATCCTCAAGAACATCGGCGCCGTGTCCGTAGCCTTTATGGTACAGTTCACGGCCTTCCAAGGCACGGCCAATCTTCAGTCGTCGATAAATGCCAGCGAGGGTCTTGGTACCGTGTCCCTGTCCGCAATATACGCGGCCCTCGTACTCTCCTGCATCTTCGTACCTACCTTCCTCATCAAGAGACTCACCGTCAAGTGGACCCTTTGCTTGTCGATGCTCTGCTACGCACCCTACATCGGATCACAGTTTTACCCCAGGTTCTATACCCTGGTACCGACCGGTGTCCTACTGGGTCTAGGTGCCGCGCCCATGTGGGCAGCCAAGGCCACCTATCTGACCCAGGTCGGCGGTGTCTACGCCAAGCTCACTGATCAACCTGTGGACGCCATTGTCGTACGGTTCTTTGGGTTCTTCTTCCTTGCTTGGCAGACTGCTGAACTCTGGGGAAACCTGATCTCGTCCCTTGGTAAGTGTACTCGGGTGGTTGGATTTAATTAATTATTTCTCCTTTTTCTCTCCACTCGTACACAGGATGCTGCTGTTGCATTTTTTGAGAAGAATCCTTACCGGATTTTCAATATTTCTGTATGCTCGTGAGCTCCAAGCGAAGAACCGTCCAGAAAGCAACGGAGAAACAGAGACAAGAATATATACATATATAAGCACTGGTCCTCATTTTGCACGAACGTCATGAAGAAATCGCGTCCTGGTCGTTTTTGCGTTTGAATATTTATCACGTATCATTTGAATAAGCCGGTCACGCCGATTTTTCTCTGCCCTCGGGCTAACCACCAGGTCCCCTCCGTCATTGTGTACCAAGCTCTTCTACGCGAGCACCTTCTGTACGTATTATAACCAAGTACAATTTCATATTTATGCGTACACACCTACTAAGTCTATATAATTTTTTTCTCTTTCTCGTAAAAGAACAAAATTTCTCTTTCCAAAAATGAGACAAATCTACGGACTAAGAAGTACCGATTTCAACGCGTTCTTATTTATACCAACAAAACCACATGGCGTTTACGAAGTCGTCTGCTTTCTCTCTACCTCTTCTCCTCCCCGATCCACGAATCGACTTTACATAATACCAACTTGAAGGAAAACACGCGGAATCATGTCCGAAATTTATTCTTCTTCCGTCATCGCACGTATAAGCAAAAATATTCTTTTGGCCGTGACGTCACGTGTACAATGAAAACATACCGATTCCCTTCCGTATATATTTATCCGCATTTTGTTAATTCACTCTTTTTCTTCGTACTTTCATAATAATCTCAGTTACGCGCACCTGTGACACTGTCTCTTTAAGATTAGCAGCGCGACGTCGAAAATGAGCAAATCAATTTATTGAGCAGTCAATCAATTAATCATTTTATTCCGTCGATAACTTAACTCGTTTGGTTTATCCGCTATTACATTTTGGCACCTAATCGTGTACCAGAACAATATTTGTATATTTGTCTTGGTACACGACTAATTTGGTGTGCATATATATATACACATATATGCACCAAAAGTTATTACATACGTAACCATATGATGATTGACTCAACTATCTAACATTCTAACGGATACGCAATACGCGTAATCAATTGGACTAAGCGGCTTAAGCAGCAGAGGAATCATAACAGCCAGTAGTAACAGCAGAGAATCAGTCAGACTGTCCGACCAAACCTTTTTCCTTCTCCGCTTAAAATGTATTGAAGCAAGATTGTGTGTGTGGATATATATATAACTGTAAGCAAGCGGAGAATGACTGCAGGCGGTCAGCCGGTCGAGATTTGTCCGGTATAAACTTGCTTTGGTTGCTTTCCTCTACTACTGTTGTTGTTGTTGTTGCTGTTAATGTTATTATTATCAACCTATACATTCGCCCGGCACATTCACTCCTCGCACACTGAATCTGGATATAATGTTAGTTATGGAAGTCTTGAGAATTATGGATATGCGTAATTAGGTTAGGTTAATGGATATAAAATGTGTATATATACGTATAGTATGTATATAACTGATTACTTCCTATTGCCAGATTGACTCTATTGATTACGCTCCGCTCGCTCAACTTACAATTTTCTTAGTCATTCGTTCGCTCACTGAACTCTACCTAATCTCACGGGTCTGCGTTTCTGTTTTACCGACGGTAGGAAACGCTCGTCGCGCCGTTGGGACTCTTGACAAATATATTGGCGACAAAGGTCAAGACTGTTTCGAGTCCTTGCGGAAGGTCGTCGTGGGGTTATACGTTACGAACAGGCGCCGACGCCGAGCGTCGATACGCTTTTATATGTGTAGAATGCAATTTACACGTATGGTATGCACAAGCGAAAGGACGCTACTCGGCTTAAGTTCCTTGACACGCGGGCACTTTGACACTCGGTCTGGTCTGTTATGGCGAATGATATTCATCGCGTGTTTCTTTTTACTCTGGGGAATTCTTTTCTTTTTCTTTCTAAGTAAGAATTTACTTTGTACGCGTCATTCAGTATTTTTTTTTTCACGGTCTCCCGTTTCTTTGTCCATTATCGTTAATCGATTCGATGTTTTGGAAATTTTTTTTCTTCGATCGCCGATAGACTTTTTGGTCGTTTCTTTTGTTTGTAAAATTTGACGTTTTTTTTTTTCTTTATTTGCCATCTCTCGTCACAGTGACCCACGTGAGTCGGCGAAATTGATCGGCAACGGTCGCATAGTTCTCTCATGAAAATGCATAGTTAACTGCACGGCGACGATGGGGTCTGACGGAAATTCATGTGGGCGCGGGGGAATTCACGGCGCACGTGCTTTTTTAGGATTTACATATGTATATAGCTAGGACTTTGTCATTGTTTGGTACCACGTGGAAATTTTAAGTCAATATCAAGGTGCTAAATGCATTCGTACTCGGTGTGATTCATCTTGATTCCCGTGTCTTTTACTCGTATCACGTTTCGTGTTTCACTAAAATTTATGTCGCTCTCTGTGAATCGCAATTTAGCGTTAGTGACGTTGAATTATGAAGAAAAAAATTTTTGTTTTCCTTTCAACTTAAACCTAATTGTCCATTTACAAGCTTTAGTCAACGTCCGCTCGAACCGATAATAAGTTCTGACGTTACATGGAAATTTACATTTATAAAATTATTCTTTTTAGCTTCTCACTCGAACGCTTGTCATTATTTGTTAAGATACAGTAAACCCTTTTATCTTAGACTGTATTTCCAATGAGCGATTCCATTCGTCGTATTGTCACTTTTTTTTACAATTAAAAATTTATCGATCGCTTCGACCATCTTACGTAACGACTACAAAAAAATATGTCCGTATGTTTTTTTTTCTTTGTTATATAAAATGGCGGCTGTCTTATAGTTCGCGCTGAAATTCGCTAAAACATCATTTTTGATATCGTCGTCGACAGTTTTGTCTGAATATACAGAGCGAGGTGGTTAAGCCTGGAAGGAGAAAAAGGTGTATCCGCAATAAGGCGATCGACCGAGAGTCTCTAGGATATGGTGAAAGTTGTACCGATGGCGCGCGATCACGAATGCAGATTAGCCAATAGGAATTCCGAGTAGCGTAAAAGTATTCAGGAAGAACGTGACGGACGGGGTGGGGACGGGAGGGAGGGAGGGGGGGCAGGCAAAGTGTCTCGACAATTTTTTTCTCCTCATCTCTTTCAAGCACAAGACGTGCCAGAGGAATCGGCCACGTGGCGGGCACGTGCGAAAAATCACAAGTGAAAACGATTCGCCGTGAATTCATTACGAGGATTTTTTAATGCGGATAAAAAAAGGGGGCCATTGAAATGGCATTCAATTTAAATAATATATATATGAATATTGATTATTGCACAAGAAGCACCATTACCTATAACCATCTGAACAGTTGTCGAAGGAGACGGCATTCGCTTACGCGATAATTGCCATTAAAAGTTGTCGTTAGATATTTATGGTGACGAGATTTCTAAGTATCGACGACAGTTCGAGGTAGAGAAGGAGGGAGGGAGGGGGGGAGGGGTAATCGACGCTGCGTGCATAATCGAATATGTCCTTCCTACGTCCGACGTGTATTTACTGCTTCCGGAAAATGTAGAGAAAAAGAGTGGAAAAAAAGGTACAAAGTAAGCGCGTGGGAAAAATTGTTTTATTGTGTAATTAAATAATAAAATTTTGTTGCAGTTCTCAGCGAGGGTGAATTCGGGAGCGGTGGCGCCAACGGAAACGGCAGTACGAACGAAGAAAAAATAAAGTTATGCGGTGCAAATTTCTGCGTTCTTGGCAATGGCGTCGAGGACAGTCTGAAGCGTCCACCAGACCACGAGATTTATGAGATTTCTGGAATTTATCTTGCCTGCGTAATCCTGGCTGTCATGATCGTCGCCTTGTTCGTGGATCCTTTGTCGAGGTGAGTTTTTCACGATTACGATCCAACGAACGTCGTCGGCCTTTAATCGAGAAATCGAACATTTGAGATTGCCGCGTATATTTTGAACATATTTAAAAAAATTTTATTTTGTAAAAATCCTCAAAGAAATTATTCGGTTAATCGTATTTTACGAAAATATCGAATAATCGTCACCGATCGTTTGAGTATCAAGCAAATCGATATTATCGACCGAAACCTTAACGCTAGACGGGACGCACGTGGTGATGACGTATGACAATATATTAAAACCCGTCGTACGATGTATGTACAGGTAATAATCGACAATCAGTAATAATCTATTGTCCGTACCCAAACGCAACGGGCTCTCTAAACGCGAAGGCACATACGAGCGTGTTTCCATAATGTTTGCCAATTCTGGCAAAATGTAAATAATAATTTAGTTGTTATTCCCAAGGAATATTCCACACCTGAATTGAATCAGTTCTCTGAAACCTAACAAAAGAATACACGTAACTGACGCGTTGGCTCTTCATTACGGAGTTATCGATAATCTAAATAAGCTACGCTAGCGAACTCTACCGGCAGTCACGGGAAGTTCGTTGCTCCTCTCGTCACGCACAAGAATGACGCTTCTGCCTTCCTTTCGGCTGTCTGTCCATAGGATATCTTTTCTTTCCTCAATTTGTGGCTGCCTTCCTTTCGGCTGTCTGCCCATGGGAAATCTTTTCTTTTCTCTAACTTGTGGCTGCCTTCTTCAATGTGCAACTTAATTCGTCCATAGAGGGGTTTTATTCCACGTACAAAAGTTTCAATAAGGTACGTTAACCGTAAATACCGTGTTGAACGCAAGAGCGAAGAGCAGCACGACTTCGGGATATTATTTGAAGTCGTTAACGTTTAAAGCTGTTTTTCGTTCGAAACAGCAGGAAGAAAATTCGCACCCGCTGTGTTTACCAACAACGAGTATACCGAGTGTGTCGCCATTGTTTACACATCACCGTGTATACACCAGTCTAAGTCGCACTCCTGTCAAAAGCGTCTCGGTTATTATCTCTCGAGGAATAAATTTATGTTCTCGTTATTGTTCGGGAACTTTTCAGAAAAGTAACCGTAAGTACGGAAGACTCCGTTCCATGTGATTACTCTTCGGCGTCGTCGTGTTTACCGTGATCGATAAAACGTGACAACACGACGAAGTCTTCTCCCGGGGACAAACAGAAGAAATTGATTGGATGAGTCATACTAATTATTTTTTTCAATATCTTTTTCTTTGCCATCCGAATATCCGTTTTACCTGGACGTTCGTTCGCCAAATTCACTTTAGCCGTTGACTCTGATAGGGTTAGGTTAGGTTGGCGTAAACTTTTGTCTGCGACGAATCCTCACGGCTGTGGACGTTTTTCGTTTCTTCTCGAAGATTCGACGTCGTTAACGCGTACGACTGTGCAGCAGGATGATTAGGGAGGGGAAGGTAAAATGATTCTTGTAGTCGGTTTTTTTTTTCTAGCAGGATTACGAAACCGGGCTTAATAACCGAGTAGAGCAGGATCCGCGGAAACTCCTCGGCTGACTCGCTATAAACATTGCTCTATTCGTGATTGCGAAATAGCGTACATCCGACGGGATGCATCAATGCGCAGCCAAGAGTTACGTAACGTATATTCATTATCGACGGGGCCCAAGTAATCCCACAGGATACTCGTACGCGTTCCTAACCTAAATTTCATTATGAATCGATATGACGTTTGGACACTTCCGGTGCATCTCTTATCCAGATTTGACATCGAGAGACCCCTTTTTTTGTATTTACAATAATTTTCTGCATTAGACAGTTCGATCAATTACTAATTATTATTGGTCAGGTGGCAGTAATTTTTCCTTGAGTTCACATGGAACTGCAACTTTTCCCTGTTGGCTTAACCTCGTGTACGCTCGTATGCATTCGTCCTGATATGGGGCAGTTGCCGATAACTCTCGAAGAAGGGAAACGGTCAGAGCCAAGCAGGCGGCTACTAGACTCTAAAAACAAGAAAACTTAGACAAACAGTTGCAACCCAACTATATATGTATGTACGTATACTTGGGTTTGCCATTGTTACCCTAGTTTAAAGTTCGTGCCGTAAGTATATATATAAAACGCGGAGAGTTTGTTACGTTTTTTTTTTTTTTCATATTAGTCATTGTTTGCTCAGAAACAATGAGAAATTGCTTTTGTTAACTAGGTGGTACAGCTAGTGGATGCACCTGCAATTACAGTCTTCTTGATAACACGGTTGTCGTATTGATATATATAGATATATTTTTGGTATATGAATATTGTACACGATGTGAGCGGAGTTTCCTTTTCCGTCGATCGGATGCTGGCGAAAGGCCTCGGCGGTGCGCAAAACAGGTTAACTTCCGGTTAACGTTGGCATTACCTCTGTAGGTCGAAAAATAAATTATCGCTTTGATATTTACTACTGCGGGCCTTCAATGGGATCCCACGTACAATCGCATGACGTGCATATGTGTATATATAAATATATTGAATGACTCCAAGAATTCAAAGCGTGGGTTTCTAAGGAAACGACACAAGAATTTACTTAGAATTTCATGAGGATCAACCGCAAAAATGCAAACTGACCTAACCTCAGTGACACATCAACCACGAAGTTTGTTGCTTTGGTCGTATGCACGTCGCAAGACGCACCTGTTACACGAGGCATAAGCTTATCATATTAATACCACCTTCCATTCGCTATATTAATACCACCTTCCATTCGCTACTATATATTATTAAGAGGTATGTTAGTGCCTGACCTGCGCAACTCTTTGTCCGTACCATTATCATACACAGTGACATCTATCGGATAAAATTAATGACGTTTCTCAATGTCCAGTAATTGGAGCAGCTCGTTGACGTGTGGCGAATCTTCGTTGCGATCGAAGGTATGGACAAAAATAATTATCCCGTTTCTCTAGTCGGTCGAGGGCGGTAGGTCTGCCATTTTGACGAGCGGACGCCATTTTAATTCTCTTCACCGTAATTTACCATTCGAACGCTTTATTACGTAGCTGATTATGTCTCTGGCTTCTTGACGTTTTTATGTTTGTATCTTTTTTTTCACGTTCTTCTTTCTCTTTAATACCGTGTAACACTGGCTTCTTCGAGTTTACGTATACCTACTTCCTTTTTATTATGATTTTTATCTACCGTGATATCTACATACGGGCATTACGCAAGTCCAATAGATCGTACCTAGTGCCGCCATCTTCCTCGGGTGGCCAAGGTTGCGCTCCGTAACGGTTTAAACAGGACGGTTCTCGGAAAGCCCCGCGCACACGTTAAAAAGTTTAATCTACATGATTCCGAGAGGTAAAGCGCTCTTCGGTGGCGGCAACATCGTTTTCAAGAGATAACGTATTCCTTGGACAACCTTGTCAAGGCTCTATCCTCTGGGGGCCTCGACTTCCCCTCTGAGGAACGTCACACACGAGATGAACTCTGTCACGTGTACGACTGACTTTCTGTATGCGTCACTCAACGTGTGAATAATTAAAGGTGTTCTCGTTGACATTTTTTTTACCTTCCTTTTCCTTGTCCTTCGTAGAGGTTTCAGAAAATTTCACCAGCTTCCAAAGGTGTGTGCAATGACACGACGATTAGGTATGACGCCATTTTTTTTTCTTCCTTTTTTTTCGTATCCAACTGTACGTGCAAACTCTCGCGTTATGCGTCTGACTCATGTACGTTCTTGAATTATGTATCTGGAGTGATTGGAAAACGTGTAGTGTCTGATCGATATTATTTTTTCTCTTTATTTTTTCTATATACCATTTATCTTTACACTGTACCGTTCTATTGTCGTATCGTAATACCGTAATTGTACGGCAACATGAGACTCATGACGGAAAAACGGGATGGTCTTTTTTGTTTCATTGTTTTTTTTTTCTTTTCTTGAAATTCCACAAGACACTTTCGATAGAAGGATAGAAGGAGCCTTGCTCTTGTGTGATGTAAAAGGAAAAAGAAAATAATTGTTTCTCTTTAGAATTCGATTTTTTTGTCCCTCGTCACGTGCTGCTAGACCAATAGATCCAATAGAAACAAAAGTAAAGAACCTTCGCGAAAATGTACACAGGCTGACATAACCTCATCTACGCGTATGAGAATTACTCACGCGGTATGTCACGTTGGCTCGACTGGTCTGGTCTGCTTCAGGGATACGTAGTCAAAACGGCGTGAGACGAACGAAGGTTTACGAGGACGTGTAAGGAAGGAGGTAAAGATCATGTCTGTTATTTATAAGATGACGCTGTGATATTCTTCTCGAAGCTTTTATACGTACCTGCCATCTACGGTCCCGGTTTGCGAAGGTTCACCCTTGTATTCAGAAACTAAACGTGTTCTCTGGAATGCCGTCCGGGTTGTTTGCCAGGCTGGCGCGACGGCGTTACCAGCGCCACGAGATTTATTTAGCGAATTCGTTCCCGCAATACCGACTCTCGCGCGTCTCTTATTTCGATTCTGGTTAAACCTCCGGCAGGATTATCCACGTGTCTGGTGGCTAAATATAGCACGAAATAATTCATCCTGCCCCTGCCTAAGGACTCGTTCCGTGCACACAGCGATTCTCAACCGTTCGACGCGCCGAAGCAGTCGGGCAGCCGTGACAATAGCCAAGCGACTAGTCTAACCTCAAAATTAGTAGACAATCGTACTACGACGCGTCGTAAGTCAGAGTACGTATTTTTTGCGTTTAATGGAAAGAAAGTTTCGAAATGTCGGTCAGTTAACGATAAAGGAAATTCGTGGACAATTCGTGTATACGCGAATCGTGACGATTGTCGTCATTGAGGCTTCGATAATAAAAACAAAAGTCACTCCTATTGTGTCGTGTTGAGTTACGCGGATATTCATGAATGAACGAGCGGTTACGCTCAATGGCGAATGTGTCAATGAGTTTTAATTGTGCAATCAACATTTCCTCCTGGTGCTTTTTGATTTAATGCATAATAACAAGCCAATCTTGTTGTGTCATACTTTATTCAACATATGCCAACGGCGTTTGATAGTCGAACGCGTGAGCGTTATTCTAGCTTTCTACGTGGGGACATCCTTCGCTCTGCTTTATTTAATATTCCGACTAAATATAGAATTGCCCGACAAGGAAAGTCTCACAAAGGATCTCACTTCTTGTTCAGGTATGGCGAGAAGCAGCGACGAGTCGACAGTCAAGAACTCAGTGGAATCCAATTGCTCTCGGCGACTGCTTACCAACTGAAAAAACCATACCAGCAGCTTCTGATACCAATTACAGTATGGATCGGTATGGAACAGGCTTTCATTGGTGCAGACTTTACCCAGGTTAGTGACAAGAGACAAATTAAAATTCAATAATGTATAGGGAGACAATTTTTGTATGATTATTTTTTTTTACAATTTTTCTTATACTCGCATCGACAATGTCGATTTTTTTTCTTCCTTCTTCGTGATCGATTTCCGCATTCCGACATTTTTTCCTCTTTTCTTTTTTGGATTCTCGCTTCTTTTCTCCTTTTCCCTATTTATCTGGCGACGCACGCGACGCCTCTGGCTACGATCGCTATGTCGATTTCGCCGTGTCTGTAAAATCGTATCGATCCGATCGTCTAATAATAGTGTTGCGATCTAGGAGGAACGAGGTTGCCGACAGCCAGAATGGATACTTTCTAATGGCGACCACGTACTCCTGGTACTGGCTCCCTTTCGTGCACATCGGTACGCGTTAACAATTTATAATGGCAAAGTAGTGTGTAGAGCGTCGTTACGCTTAGCTACGATGCTTTGCATTGGGAGTTGGTTTCTTCTAGATATCAGACTTGGGTAGTTCTTGTCTGTCGTTGGTACGCCTTGTTTCTGGACAAAAAACAGACTTTGAATTTTTTCATAATTATTGTTTTGATAATTAGATGAATTTATGCATTTTCTTAATACTCGAGGTTCCCCGTAACTTTTTTTTTGTTTTCATGGGGACGTAGAAAGATACTTCTCCGAAGGATACTTCCAGTTTAACGAGTTTCGATCTGACGTCTGTGCAATTAGTCAAATTATATATTCGAATGAAAAAGGAAAAAGGAATTGTATCTTTACCTTGGATACGATGGACGTATTGTACGAAATTGTTTAAACACTTTGATGACTCAGTTCTCAGATCCTGATTTGAGTCTCGTGCGACGAACGTCATCGACGAGCGCGTTGTGGCTAGGATATAAAATCCTTATTACTCGTCTCGCGAGTCAATCATTTCGATTATTTTATCATCTACGGCCTTGAAGTTCTCATCGACGTCGACGGAAATACGTTCGCGCATGCGGCGTAGCAGTTTTCCCGACCTTGTCGGATAATCGTGGACACGAAGGACGCCGCCTTAATGACGACCGCGTTGCACTGAGGATTCTCAGTTGTTAGTTGTAGTTTTAAAAAAAATTGCTAAGTCGCTGCCTATCAATTTCAATAATCAGCCCGTAATTTCGTACGTTTTAATCCAACAAGAAGACGTAGTTCGATTTTTTTTCCCTTTGCTGCCATACTGCTTTTTTTTAATAGAAAACAATCATCTTCTACTTAGTTATTAATCTCGGCCCTTAAACTTTTACGTAATTAAGGAGCTATTGAATAGGATCCTAAAATAACTGAATAACCTAATTCACATGCGACCATCATCAAGGTACGTTGGAACGCCAAGACCAGGATGGAAGCTTCTCGGCTGAAGTCGAGTGCGCGGTGCTTTTCTCTTTTTATACCTGTCCAGCCGGCGCCAGAGTCCACTTCTACCTTTGATGCCGTGTTGCTACTCGTGCTGCTAGCAGTGTTGCTGCTACTCCTGACAGTGCTGGTAGCTCTGCCATTGCCGATCCTGCTACCCGCGGTCGCTAAGCGAATACTTGGTGCACTCGTTGATGGTGGGAGTCGTTAGCATGGCGGAGACTTACCTCGACCAGGGCCACTTTTCTTTTCCTCGGCATGCCAACCCAGTACCTCCTGAAGTGCACTTCTGTGTCCTTCCTCCATGCACTGTCCAGGAGTAGATGACCTGGTATCCAGGGAATTAGATTCTTTATAGACTATCCTGAACTATGATACTATTTTTATGTAGAGACATCAGGGATTGAATTTTGGATCCATTTTTTGAACTCATCTGAATCTTTGAGAAAGTTCAGACTGACACTGGACCGTCTGGAAATTGATCCTGGGGAAACGGCATGAGAAAGCTTTAAAAATGTCGATATCATAAAGACTCTTTCTGAATGAAATTTCTATGGGACATCACAGAGTTCTGCCTCGTTGCTATCTTGTTACTCAGAAATGTTATGGCGAAGATCAGCCCTGGAAATTCTCTGGTTGAAGTCTGCTGTCTCGTTAGAGAGCGCCTACTGCAAAGCTTGCCACGGTCAACAACTTCCTTTTTCTACCTGAATTGATCCTGCTGAATCCCATGGACACTTAGTAACAAGCAATTTCTTGTTAATACGCAGCAATGACTCATAATGAGTTTCTTTTGAAAAACCCTGCGAATTTTAATCACGTCGATCAGTATATTTAAATTTATTATTTAAATTCATTATTTATCCTCTAAATTCTTTATTTATTCAAGACTTAATTATACGTAAATTGAATGATGTCAGGATGATACTAGAACCCAAGCTATTTGCGATTGTTACATTAATTATGCAGCAATACATTAATGCAATTACTAGTTCAATAGTCTATCAAGTACAGCGATCCAACTGTACCAGAGACAAGAACCCATAGAGTAATAGCAAGCAATTGAAAATTTTGAAAGAATACATAATCCGGTACTTATTAAAAACATAACCCTGTATATAAATAATTTCAAAAGAAATTTACAAAATAGGTTAAAACGTTTTCTTAAGAATTACCCAAGCAGGAAGGTTCGAATGTTTAATACGCGAGCAAGAGCTCAAAAAAGTACAGGAACACGTAAATCATTCAAAAAACACATTGGATGACTGTGAAAAAAAATCATAGCGAGAACGAAAAACGATTTTAAAAAATCACAATATCGATCCTGCTCAGGAAGCAAAAGATACTACTGAACTGTTTGAACCATCCAATGGAGAACAGGTTGAACGTTTATCGCACGGTCGGTAATGTCGATCGGCAGGTAATTGGACAATTAAAGGTTGAGAGATGTCGGGACTCGCGAAGCCGGTTGAGTCAGCAGGGTTGATCGTTATAAATAGCTCAAGCTCTTATTCTCCCGCAGTAACCACTTGGCTGGTACCAGGAATACCAAAGTAGGAGGTACTTGATACCATATCGGGGATGTTATGTATTGCAGGTAAAGATATACTTATACATACAGGTATACTCACTGATCCGGTCTTTCTCAAACGTGTAAGACGGTTAACCTGTAAACCATGGAGTAGAGAGACCAGCACCGGTGTAAACGCACTTATCCCAAGAGACGCCTATCGGTCGACGCCGCTTCACTGGTTCCAAGAGATCGGCGCCGACTTCAATTCTCATCCTGTATATTTCCTTTAGATCACCGTGCACCTTTCTCCAGACCCGTCTTACCGGCATTCTCGCGGACGCCGAGCGTCTACCTGGGACGACGCGAAAAACGGTAAATCCGCACGCGTCCCGCCACTCGACAATTCTCATAGAGCGATTCGCTGGAATTGTATACGTTACTTCGAAGTTTTATAATTAACCGTTTTATCGACTCGTTTCAATCTCGCTGGCTACACCGAAGATAGGAATACCGTTTCTTTATAGAACGAACACAGAGGACCTGTCAAAATTCAATGTGAACATTCTAACCAATATTTTCGATTAGATTCTCAAACCCACGGAGCGTCGATACATTGCGAGTTTCGACGAGTTCGTTAACGTTCGTTCGCGTCACTGTTTTCGGAATTGTCCTCGGGGTTATATATTCAGGAACTGGATCGCCCGAATGATTAATAGATCCCGGAACATCGATGAATGAATGTGGCGTCTCGAGGTCAGGGTATCTTTTTTACCATTCGACGTTGTTCTCTTCGATCTCTAGTTTTTGCTCGTCAGGCTCCCTCTTGTCGCGTTCCCGTCAAGCCTTCGGTACGTCGCGCCGCCCGTGTTGAATTATGGAGTTATACATGGAGGAGGCCGACGATCCGTACGTCCTTGCCAATCGAATTCTTCTACTTCCCTACCATCGCGTATGTACATATTTCTCTCTGTATACCTACGTTGTCTTCTCCAAAGGTATCAGCCTCCGATTCTTTGACCTTTTCGCACGTCCATTCTTTGTAACCTTGTGCCATGCGTATGTTTCGCGAGATCTCTGTTACCTCGAGAAAGAGAGAGAGAGAGATACCTTTAAATCTTTATCCGAAATTCGCATCCTCAATCTCACCATAGCGATACGTGACGAAATCACAACGTGTTACATCACGTTCAACTGTGTTGTTTACAGGTGACACACGGCGAAAGTTGTTCTCGAATTATTCAGCCATTTAAAAGTTCTGCGCATGCGCAAACGACTTGACGCACGAGTTCACAGAGGGAGAGTATCAACCGCTTAGGGTATATTATTATCATTTTCTTTTATTTTAATCGCCGATAATAATTTTAATTAATTACCAATCAGTATCCTCGAAATTCCAAGGACACTGAATTTTTCTACATTAGTCACACTGTCGTTCGGTGAAAGTCGGAAGGACTACAGGTTGCTGTATCTTACCTACCTGCTTGGCTAACACTCGAGAAGGTTCTTGTTAACGGTAATTGACATGGAATTGCGTTAAATCGACCTCGACCTTTCACTAAGGTTCCTAACCAAAGTCACGCTCGAGTACAGAACCAGTCCCAGCATCCGTTGGCATCTTTCAGTATTTATATTTAATGTGTTTCTGATTACTGTACTCTCTGAGAATAGTCATGATATTCACAACGGTAATTCGTTTATTGACAAAGTCGAACAATATGGCGGAATATATATACACATACGTATATTCTCATAGAGCGACTTGGTAATAGGTATGACGGAAAGTTTTGATGATTCCGTGTTTTTTTCCACTCTGCGTTAACCTGTACCTCCTTCTCCTACCCTACGCCCTTTCTCTCTCTCTCTCCCTCTCAAGCACCTTTCTTCTTGCACTTTCTAGTTCAACGACTGACTACAGTAGTCCTCTCGAATCACGATCCGAGTTCGTTATACCCGTCCATCTTCTGGTATAAATAACCTGTATAATTAGTAACTCGAAATTTACTAACCCACAAAGCAAATTTGTTGACAAATAATTATTCTTAATACAAAATCCTATGACTTTGCTTGCAATCGTCTTAAATTTGAATAACTTGATGGTGTATAATAATTAATTGTACACGATGGTGTACAATAATAAATAATCTCTTTTTTTCTCTTCTCACTCAGGCCTACATCTCCTGCGCTCTCGGAGTTCACAAGGTCGGCTATGTGATGATCTGCTTCGGCGTGGTGAACGCCGGATGTTCACTGCTCTTCGGATCGGTCATGAAGTTCGTAGGCAGGCAGCCCCTGATGGCACTGGGTGCCGTTGTTCATGCAGCCCTGATCGGCGTACTTCTCGTCTGGAGGCCACATCCTGACAATCCATACATCTTCTACACGATCTCAGGACTCTGGGGCGTCGGCGATGCCGTCTGGCAGACTCAGGTTAACGGTAAGTCTCGTCTCCATCCTGCACAAGCAGGTGTCAAGTCTCTAGGTAGCCTAAAGCGTTACCCAGTTTGGAATGGAGTCTGACTCTTTTTTTTTCTCTTCTTTTTATTACCATCTACGTCGTCCACTTGGACCTGATCAGTTATGTCTTAATTGATCTGACGGAATCTGTACCTCGTTTAGAAATAACCTCAAACTTCTTGTACTGTATTTTTCGTAGGTTACAAATAAGCCCGAGTCACGCTGGACCACTTTGTCACTGGTTTGAATAATTCACATTCCACGGACACCGCTAGTCACGGCTATCCTTCGATTTGCAATTATGATAATTACAACAGCTTCGATGTGGATTGTCATGTGTGGCAACGCCTTTTTCTTTCTTGACGCTGTACTAAGCGTGACCTTGATCTCCAAAGTTAATGCCAAATTTTCCATCGTCGAGTCTACCTCAGGTGGCCTGGCCCCACCTATGTCACGTATTAACGACAAATACCGACTTGACAGTCGCTTCATGGCCAGTCATTTTTCTACTGACAAAAATTCATAACGAAAATATGAAATGTCCTGCGTGAAGCTCTGCGAACGAGGAATATTTTCTATTTGGATGATAAATATTATTCGTACGTGTCTTTGGGAGCAGGAGAAAAAAGCCCAAAAATTTCGACCGATGACAACAAATGGGATCGTGTCCTTTTTTTTTTATTGATCTTACTAATATTGATCTATCGACCCAGGTACTCTCCATGAAGCTGTTCTTAAGATTTATACGGTCTTACCTCTATGTAAATTTATCGCTCCGAGCGACCAATCAGATACGAGTCTAATCTAGCATATCAACCGCTTGCGGATACAGACGTATAAATATTTATGGTCCCTCGCTTCGTATATGGAAGTTCGAGTGTCAATACTCCATGCGTGAGAATATGTTTGGGAATCTTGTGTTTAATTCCTTTTATCGTGGATCCTTGTACTTTTCGATTCTTTGTGTTAACGTCTCTTATCTTATTTTTCCTTTTATCTCTACGAGTCACGAGATCTCGTCGTACCACCGTAGACATAGAAACTCTACCAATGTCACCGTAGTGCCAACTTAAAAGAACGTTGATCTCGCGTCAATGGAATCTCAATTGTCAATATTAAGATGCAAATTCATCCTAGACCAACTCGAGTACCACATGTTAATGACTTTCGAGTGTTTTTGAAATGTTGAAAAATGCGGAAGAGGCTGGCTGGTCGTTGAAGGAAAGAAAAAAAAATAAGACGAAATCATTAAGAAAATAATCGTTAATCACCAAGGATAATAAATATCCCGGAGAAAATTAATATTGATCATTATGAAATCATCGCTGTAATCACAAATGTTTGTGTAATTCGTATCTGTATAACGTTCTCCGTTATATAGGACTAAAGCCATTTGCACTCAGCACGCATTGTATAAATATGCTTAGTTTAAAAAATTGTATTGGCTTACTACTGTGCCGAGAATTATTATCTATTTATAAGCAGTTCTTTTTTCTTTCATTCCTACAATTATTATCTATTGTACGTAAGCATGTCCAGTCACCCGGTTTACTACCTACTCCGATCCACGTATATACCGAAGAAGTGCGTTTTCTGTATTCACTCTGTATATAATAAGGAATTATATCGGCGAATAGGCGACAGACTGACTGTCTGACATTTAGAAAGTCTGATGGCTACGCCAATGCCGTATAATATGTATAGCGTAGATCTAGGAAGTTCATTCCAGACCAGTCCTTATTTTCTATGGCAATTCAATTTCGAACGATTCGCATCTGGATCCCACGACGGTAGATCAGGATCTACTTTGCCTACGTCCTATGGACTTTAAAGCTGTATGATAATATTTAGCTAGCAGCTCGATTGCGTGTCTTGTGATTTTGGTAGTTTCTGACCAAAAAAAATTAATAGTCATTACACAGGCGTATTACGATTTTCTTTATCACCGTAAATCATTGCGCGTATCTGTTTCCTGTTAATCGGATAATCATCGGACAATGTCAGTGCAAAAATTATCAGTTGCATATCCCTGGGATTTGGTAGCGATACGATATCCTGGTATTATTGTATACGCGTGTGGCAATGTAAAACGTGCAGATCCCTATCATTATAATGGATGGACATATCCTGAGTGTTCCTAGCGGGAAACAGAAGGCTGCCAGAGATCCTGGCACATCACAATCATTATCGTAATTACCTGCTTTCTGTTTACGTTTAATGAGCGTCGGGTCAAGGATACCATTGACAAAGTAAGAGAGCTCGGTTATGGTACGTCGATAACGTTCTACAGGTTCCCTGTGAGTTTTATATGTTCTCAGCCAGCTTCAAGGCTCGCGACTATAGATATACCCGTAACGTGGTCCAGAGTGAAGAGAAAAAAAAAGGGTTTTCATCCATCGTTTATGACCTGTCAATAAAAATGTTAATTAATAATGTTAATCGTCCAATTAAAGTCGAGGGAACAAAAGTAGCTTACCTCAATTAATATATTTTTATATCTTTATCCTTCAGGACTGTACGGGACGCTGTTCAGGCGCAACAAGGAGGCTGCGTTCTCCAACTACAGACTGTGGGAATCAGCTGGATTCGTCGTTGCCTACGCTTACAGTACACATCTCTGCGCCAGGATGAAGCTCTACGTGATGTTGAGTGTACTGATCCTGGGCACGATAGGCTACGTGGTGGTCGAGCTTCTTCACAGGCGCAAACAGAAGAGGCTCAAGGCCATCGCCGAGGATCCCAAGGCCGCTCAGGCTGAGGCTAACAAGCCGGAGGAAACCGACGACGAGAAGGATGATATCGATGATGACATCATCATTACGCACCTCTGAAGAAGTCAAGAGAAAGTCAAGTGACTTTCATATCGGACTCAATTTGGGTCTTGCGATTTTTAATGCGCTTCTTTCGCCCATTCTTTTCACATTGTCTTTGGTAGTTTGGATACGCGCCTTTATCATTGATCCTCGCGTGCACCCGAAGTCAATTTATTTTAATTCTTCATCTCGTGTCTCTTTGTGAAATTCACTTTGGGTGGTCGACCTAACCTCAAACTAGGTATCCTCGAACTACCATAGATGAAGCTTTTACGTGAAGCTGCTTATTATAATACAGAGAGATAGATTTGCGAAAGGAGCTTTCAAAATATGTTTTGCGTACTGGTGCGTTAGACACGCACCTATCACACCGAGTCTTTGGGTCTGGTTATACCCACCTTTGTGTGCACGTGTCTTTATGAACGAATTGGTGAATGTTGGTGAGTGAGTGCTTAAACAGTGGCTGCTGCGCGCAATGTGTGATTACGCGTGTAGTCGTACGCGTGACATGCACGTCGCCATCTACTTACATTAGCGGTGCTGCGTATCGGGCTAATCGCATCTATCGACACGCGGCTTAAGAATTTATTTTTTTCGCCGTGTCTGCGGCTTTGTAAACTGCACGAAAATTGCTGTGGAACGCATAAGCGAGGTATACGGCCTTTGAGAATTCGTTGGGATCGAAAGGAGAAAGGAAAGAAAGAAAAAAATCGTGCGGATACGCCTTTAGGATTATTCGCAACGATATTCACTGCCGTTCGAACGATTATTTTGTTTGTGGGAATTTTTTTTCTTTTTTTTTGCTTCAATGTGCTAAACGCGACACTGCACCTTGCTAATCTCAGGAGGCGACGTGCGCGTTCGCTAATCTCAAAGCAGTATTCCTTCCGATAATGGCCGACGGTATTGTCGAGGAACGTGCAATATTATTCTCTGTCGACGAATCATATTCCGTCCCTCGGTTGCGGTAGCTCAAAAGTCTCTAACCTAGATAGATAAGGATTATAAAAAAAAATCCGCGTATACTTTATTCTCCCGGCCGTGAATGGCCGATTAGAACTTAGCGTCGAGTTTTTCGTAGTTTAAATTTCCCGCGGCTAAGTCCGAACTAAGCGTTATCCATGGTGAACCAATGAAGAACTTCCACGTTGCGTAGACTTTTGGACAGGCTTCTTACGGTCCTATTGGAGTCGCTCTTGGCTTTGGCGAGAATTTTGAAA
Organism: Trachelus troglodyta; assembly: GCA_030142635.1. Lineage (NCBI taxonomy): Eukaryota > Metazoa > Arthropoda > Insecta > Hymenoptera > Cephidae > Trachelus > Trachelus troglodyta. Next base: position 244,847 of record JARQTJ010000857.1, on the reverse strand, counting down.
ACCGACGTGAACCCAATATTGTCCTTGGACGGTCATTAATCGGGGTGTGTTCGACCGTGGAATTTTATTCACGTTATTGTCACACGTGCTACTTTTCCTTTCACATTAACTGATTACTCACTGTGTTAGATTGTTATCGTTGTTCTTATTATTCTTATCGACAAAACAGATTGCGAAAGCTTAAGGAACAATTGGATTCGTTCAGTAAATGCCCCTGATTCTGGATAAACACGAATCCATCCTCAAAACTTAAATACTCGTGTCAAATATATACAGTGGTCATTAAAAAAAAAGAAAAAAAACAAGGGAACAAGATCCGCAATAGCTCGATTAATCATTTTCGCATAAAGTTATTGATAACGGCTTCATTATTTTGAATTTCACAAATTTCTTTTCACCTCGCTCGACTATTTTCGATTTGCAAAATTAGAAAATCCAACTTTGCCTGCCCTTCTCTACCATCGTCTTCTCTTCCTTCTCCGTTACGTGTCTCGCTCTTCTCTGTTCTTTGCGCTGAGGAAAAACAATGACAGAAAATTAATAACGAACCGGTCTCCGTAACGAATAACAGCAGGCTCTTATATCGATGACTCAAGAGCGAGGACGAAGCCGATAAACACGAAGCGCGATTATATTGGATCCATAAGGAAGAAGAATGGCGATTGAACGTTCCCACTTCACATATATATATATACACTATTGTCTTCTATTTTCTTCCTCCTTGTCTCCGCGCACGTCTCTATTTTTTTTCTTCCGTTTCTCTTTAAACTCAACGGGCAAGAACCTCGCTCAGGAAGCTACAGGGAGTAGATCGTTAAAAAAACTTTAGCATTGCCCGAGGGCCAATCGCGTCCTATTCCATCTAACTTAAAAAAACCTGCCAGCTTTATATACATATATAGACGATCACACCTTTAGATCTGAATACACAGCAGTGCGTGACAGGATCGAGGTCACATATTAATTTTCGGCATTCGAATTTCTCAAAACCAGTCTATGGCATCTACATGGAGCAATGGGGTAAGCGACGTTTTCATCTTGTAACGATCTAATCAGAATCTCGAATATCGTGCTGTGCATATATTAACTGGTTTTTTATTGTTAAATTATTTTCATTTCTTTCTGGCGTCATGCACACCTGACGCGTCTTACGCACTATGTGAATATGCGGAAGTACGTATATCGGCTGTCCTTCGTTAGGATCAATTTCAAGGACAGGTTTATTTCACTGAAACGTATTGGCGTGACATTTGAACCTTATTATAAAAATTTCAAGCCAAGCGTCTTCCGGTCTAGTCGCTCAATCGCTCAAAGCAAACCTCGTGCCTTAATATCGTTGTATTGTAATCGGGACCAATTTGATTGTTGAGATATATTTATATTTTATTAATCAATATTCAAGGATCAATTTACAGTATTTAACGTACACCCTACTATGGTGGGGGGAAGTCGACCATGTAATTTTATTAATTCTCAAACGTATTGTAGTTAAAAAAGTATGTACCATAGTTAGGAATTCAATATGAAATTAAAGATACAAGAAAAACTTTATTAAATTTCCAGCATCCCTCAATCGGTATCTCAGTACCGGATGCCATTCGCATTTTTCTCAAGTGTCACGTAACTCGACGATAATACTATGTAGCAGTATCTCGGACACGTGAGGCACGCAACTGCGCATGCGCATGAGGCGTCCACCCTTTTTTTATCCATTAGAAAAATTCTTTTGTCGTTTCAAATTTCCCGCTCTTTTCTTTTCGGTTTTTTTTTTCTATCTACTTTCGCCCATTTTCACCTTTCCATACGTTTCACGCGTTTGTAGACATATATTTATAGACACCTTTTTCAAATTCCTTCATACGATCACGTTACACGCGGTGCGACGGATGCGTAACGCTCGACATTCCCCGGTCGACACTGTTGCTCATTGCGAAATCGCATATCGGTCGCCTCGTTTATTATATTGCGCGAACCAAACGGGCGAACGTAACTTCTTTCGTTCTTTCTTTCTTCTGCTACGACTGCATTCTAACCCCCCACGTGTCACTTATTCCTTATGCATTAACGTACGTAGAAATATCCCAGGGGCCGCGGCCTTTATGGTTACGTACGTATTATCTGCATGCCCGCCATGTTGCAGCACTGCAGCCTGGAGAAACCCGTGGAACACAAAGGAGAGCGTGTCGTGGGCGACCTTGTTGCTCTTACCAAGAATCAAACCGATCGTTTCATTTCTCCATTATTTTTCTTATTCTTCATAAATACGCCGTCGCCCATTGTACATTGCCTGCCTGAAATTTATTTAGATCATTTTATCATAGGACAAAACAATATTTAATAAAAGGATCCAAGCACTAACCTCTGTAGGAACGCACTGTGATTATTCGACGCGTCCATCTTCTTTTTTCTTCTATTGCGAGTGTGTATATACATATATATGCATGTGTAGAATATCCATATCGCGAAAACGGAATATAAGTTTTAGACGTCTAGGCGGTAGAATAGACAGTATGGGCGCACGAGTGAACATAGCCAATATATATATATATATATAATTCTAAGTATACAATTGGGGCTATACATGTATAAAAATAATAATTTAGGACGTTTATGTAATGGACAAAAACTAACAGACTCGTATTACAAGGAGAGTATCAAATTGTTATATATATATATATTTTTTATTTTATCGTTATGACTATGGAGCAGTTCCCTTGTCGGATCTAAGAGACTCCTTACCGCTGGCTTAGTTTCTTCTTTTTCCCTTTCACGGCTCGTCAACGTTTCCTCATACGGACGTCACTCGCGAATCGCCATATTTGATTCGTGCTCGCGTCGCGTTGAAGAAAATCAATGGACAAGCTCAAAATTCTTCGAGAGGTACTAGTTGTCGCATTTTCATCATCTTTCGGAAAGCACGTTCCGCGAGCGTTTTTAAAACTGTTTCAAATTTACGATTCTTCGGATACCCATATACAAATATCTGTTACGTCATACAGACACAGCTTCATCATCGTACACGGATACTGCGAGATTCTGAGTTAATTTTTTTTTAACAATCGCACAGTAACGACTTGAAACTAAAATCCTCTAAATCATTCAGTCACGGACAAATGTTGAATATGGAGATTCTTTTTTTTTTTCTTTTTTTTTGTATTCTCTGTCCTTAGGCCCCGCACAGAGACTCCGTATCCCGTGAGATCGATTAGCCCAATGGGAATAGCATGTCATAGACTCGTTTTGTATATCTCCGGACGATCCTTTATCGTTTGGTGGGTCGGGGCGAAGGGGGAGCTACGAAGGATAATTAATCAATTTATATATATGTGTATATATATAAAATGTGGTATTTAAAAACCCATGCAATAGTTTTTGGCCGACGTCGAGACTCACGACGCTGTTGGCTGAGCTCTGTACAGTACATTATAGATACTACGATATTTTCCATATATTAATAATATTGATTATTTGTCACATTCATTATACAATTATGAATACTATCATTAAAACTACTATACCATCAGATTATTATATTATATTATATTATTATTATTATTATTATTATTATTGCTATACATATTGTTATTATTATTATTATTGTCATCAACTTAATGTTAATTAGTGCTAAAACAAATATCATTTTATTAAATGGTAAAATAAGTACAAGCTGTGTGAATTATTCATTCTGTTTATGACTTGTTAATTTCCTACGTTACCGACTGGACCGTGTTGGGTTTCTCCTGCCAAAATTCCTTGTAATCGTGTCAGTTACGTCATCAAGACGGTTTCGAAGGATCAACGGGTAAAAAAAAGCGAACGAGTCTGCCGGGATTCAGGGCTCGAGAAAAACCTGTTGATTCGGATCGTCAATGTTGTTTTTCTGGAAGAGACCAGTTTCTGTGTTGAACTGTGATATATAGCTCGGTGGTTATGTAAAATTATGTAACTGGTATATCTGGATGAACGCGTGTTTATGCTGTCGATTGTGGACCATGCAATTTTGGATTGAAAAAAACAGGCAGGAAAGAATTACGCGTTAGGTGGATGAGTGTGAACTCACCTTTGGATGGTACGTGACGTCTGATGGACGGGTGGATTTATGGCACGTGTATCGGCCTAATGGGAAATTATTTTGTGAGCTCGATACTGATTATAGTAATCAATGTATTTGCCCGAGGGGCAGCCATTTTGGAGTTAGCGCCGGGTCGACCTTGAATCAGATTTTTCGTTCGACGTGCTGCATGCTGTTACTTGTTGATGTTTATTGTAACCACGTATTAAGTGTTGGGCAATAATGATTGGTACTATGTAGAGAAAATGAGACGTTGCGTATTTGAATTTGGTAGTTTCCCTGGGAACAAAAAAATGGCCGTTGGGGACAAAGTAGATTGTATGGTTGATTACTTTTGAGTTTAGCTTATGGATATTTGAATTAGTTTTTGAGAGGATTCTTGGTGTTGGATATATATATATATATATATATACTGTGTATTTGGGGTCTGTGTATAAATATAGAGATAATGAAAACTTAGGATAAGGCTGATATAGATAAATTATGTGGTTTGGAATTTTGTTTAATTTCCTGTGGTAAGAGATAATACTGATTTGCACTTAGTTTTTATCAGTATTGTCTGACCCAATGAAAATTTGGTCTAGTGTAAAGTTAACTGTCACCTTGACAACCATTATCTTTATTAATCGTGATTTTGCCACGTATGCACTATACATTGGACAATTTGGACGTGGGTTTCGTAAGATTAAGTTTGCAATTTGACTTTTTAGTGCGACGAACAATCGTGGCTTTTACTTGGTTTTTTGACGAATGGAGAGACGTAATTTAGATGTTGATAAAGATGGCACGTCAAAAGTATTCGTAACGTGGAGTAAAGGCGGTACTAAGGACGACCGGGAATCATCGCTCCATGGGGATGAAACCATAGGGAATTGTAGTCTGGGTTTACCCGAGGTGAGGAAATCAGAGCAGAAATTGGAAATTCTTGTTGTGAACTTCAAGGCTGGTCCATCAGAGGTCTCTTACGAGAACGTAAGTATTTCTTATGATAGACAGTATATTTAAAGCTGTATTAATGGCTTTTATTTCATTAATAGATATCAGCGCCATCTGTTAATTCTACGGTGGAAACAAGAGCGCAGTGTTCTAGTGCACCTAGTGATATTTTGTTGAACAGTCAAAATCCCACGAGTTTCTGCAATTTTTTACCCTCGGCCTGTGCGTGCGGATGGTGCAGGAATAAAAATGAAGAATTTAATAGCACGCGACATATTAATGAGGCAATTAATCGAGGTAAATATATAATCTCGTCGTCTTCTACTGATACCCTTAAAATGAACGCAGTCTATCGCTAAATTCTCTACCTAGAAGTACAGATTAATCCGAACGTTCAACGATCCTGTTGGATTGGAAAATTTTCATCGATTCAACCACGCAGTCTTGTAGCTTACGGGGTAATTTTATTAATAACCATTATCGCAATTATTACCATCGTACTTCATTTCACTTTAAACCTTCCACTCCAACCTGAGACTCGCAATACTACCACAACGTACTGCACGTGGAGTTCAGTCGGTAAAGTTGCACATTTATAATTGAATGTATTATTAATCACCATGGTAAAAGTTTCAAATAAAAATTCAATCCGAATGAATCCTACAGCAATCCCAAACAAATTTTCAAACCTTTTTAATCCATTCGTCTAACCTGAATGAATCCGAGACAACTTTTATTCCTTCTCACTACAGATTTCGGATTAGGTCGAATTCGGTCAGATACGATTCGTATTTTTCACGAAATTAAACTGATTCGTTCGGTTACAGATTTCGGAATAAAATGGATTCATACATAGAAATTGTCATATCCGAAACTTTCACCATGTTTAAGACGCTCGAGCCATAATTAATCAGTCTTTGTTTTATACAAGAGAATCTCGACTGGTACGTGTCAAGGGAATCCTGGGAAGCATCCGAGCCAAATAATAACCTAGAAATGTCATCTCACGAACGTGCCTACGTCGTGGTTGGTCATACAGTCACTGCTTACTGTACGGATTTGAAAAGATGTAGTCGACTGATGAGAGCGTTACAAAAAAATGCTATGAATGCAGGATTTAAAGATATTCCTTATCACTTTGTGATAGCCGGCGATGGTAGAGCTTACGAAGGACGGACTTGGCAAGCTGCTCCAGAGAATGCGTACAGTTGCGATAACAATTGCCTGTTCGTATCTTTTACAGGTAGACACTTTCTGTTTATCGGAGGTTCAGCATGGCCAATGCTCTCTGCTTTAGTTCTTTCTATAACACTAATGATCTTGTTGTGTCATTAACATCCACTCTGTTATTTACAGGCGATTACAGAAATTGTTGTTCCGCTCCGAATCACATACCGAGCGAGGAGCAGATCCAGGCTTTCGATCATATATTGAACACGTCCAGGAGACTCAATAGACTGAAAGAAAATTTCGCCATTGTGCCTCAGTGTAAAGTTGCCTCCTCGCAAAGTCCTGGATTAAACTTGTACAACGCGATTAAGAATTGCAAACAATTTGACTCGACTGCTAGTAACTTTACTGGATTATGTAATTTAAATTGTGCTGGTGAGTGTTAAACGTGACTGTATTTTATTGACTCATATTCCATAGGATTGATATAAAATATATATTCTTGAACGGCGTCTTATATTTAATAATGAAAAACAATCCTATAGTGTCTTTATAATAGTACTTTCATTTTACACGCGTCTAGTACGATCAATATGGTGAGATAATATATTAATTTAGTGTAAGTCACCAGACTTGAAACAAAATTCGTCTGAGCCATGAAGGCCATTTTTATTTATACCTTACAGGCTTGTTTTTTAGATTAACAAAAAAATGAAATACTATTATCAGTCCCACCGACTCCTTCGTATCTTTATCAGTCACTCGGAAAATGGTTTTTCGTGTGAATGGATGGTTCCTCTTTAAAAATAAAAAAAAATTAAGGAGAACACGTCCGATGCTTCTAATTTCTCTCTTTCCTTCGTCAATCCAATTCGTCATGACCACTCGGTTCAATACTTTTTTCAAAATATTTTGACTAAAATTTGTAATCTCCACTTTCTAATACTCTACCAGTACGGTATCTTCGGTAGTAATTTCGGCGTGTGGCCTATACTCGTTATTTAAATAAATTATCCTATTCTCTTTACATAGACTCTTTCTTCAAAGGATAGTCTGGCGATTGCATATAGACAACCGGAAATGTCGTAAGCGGATCCGTCTTTCCAAGTGGTTCGTATCCGTTAACAATGCTTTCCCTCAGTTCCCAACGGCGTCTTTCCCTCTCGATTTTCTGACGTCTGACAGCTTTGCCAAGCATACAGGCAAACATTATTCCAGTCATCTAAACGATAAACGGGGGTCAGAACAATTATTACCGTACAAGACACGAGCTGTCACTGTTTGATACAAGAATTGAGATACTTACTTGTATCAGTGCAATAGCAATGGCACCAGTTCCCAGATACAATGCGCTACGATGAACAATGATGGACAGACGACCTATACAACCCTCTTCATAAATTCCTGCACATTCGGTGATTTCACTAAATTCATTAACCACGGTATTCCAGGCGCAGCAAGAATCCGGTACACCTTGCCCATTTGTTTCATTGGACAGAACATTATTCCAATCCAGATAGCTATTAAATCCACAGCATCTTAACTGAGCATAGAAAATTAAATTATAATTAATTAAACTTTCAATCTATTAAAATATCTTTTTTTAATTACCCTGGATTGCATGAAATCTACAGCCGCTTTGGCTTCGGAATTCTTCTCGTAATCATACATAGTTGCGTTTATATGTTCGGCCAGTAAGCTTTTGATTCCTCCTTGAAGTGCATAGGCTGAAATTGCAGCTGCAAACTCCAATACGAGTACCAGAGACAAGGAGACTGCGAACTGAAATAATCAACGTAATTATGTCTCTAATGATTATCATTAATCATGTTTCAGGCTCTGATATCAATTTGCTGACTTACAACAAGGATCATGCAAGTGCTCTCTTTGATGGCACCGCAACAGCCCAGAAAAGCAATTACAAAGATCATGGCACCGACCACGATCAGAAGAGTAGCTGGAGAGAAGTAGCTAGGGTCCAGAAAGTGTGAGAAATCCTCGTAGATGGCGTAGATCGTCGTACCGACGGAAATTATCATTACACCGGTTATCTGAAGAGATAAGAATAATTATAATAGTGTACAGCATCCCCTTAATTAATCTTTAATGGATTCGGATCCATATTCTGTACCATAATCTGGTTATTATGAGCGTTACTTAACAATCATAATAAATATGTTTATATAGCGAAACGCCTTAGCGTTCATTCATTCAGCCGTGTGTATAGGGTTGACAGTTGACAGGAGCAATTTGTCAGTAGATCCTACAGTTTTATATAAAATCATTTTTAATCGCATTGACTTTTCCGTGTATAATGATAACTTATCAGCTTCACAAATTCGATAAGTTATCATCGTGGACAAATCAGACATATGTAAGTTTTATCGATGAAAAGTGACTCGGAAACTAGAAAACAAATTCAGAAGAGAAATTTTCACTTTTTATCCTTATAACGATAACGGGGAAAATTATATGTAAATAATTATTTTGAAAAATTTTTTTTATCTGCCTTTTAATAAACTAACGGTCAGGCAAATTTCTACTGATTATTTTAAGAAAATAATATGTATGTTTATCGGTCAGATAAGCCACCGTTCACGATAACTCGCACGTAGATTATCGACGATGATGATTCTCGAATTATTTGGGAATATATTTTTTAGAGATTTATTTTTTTCACTCTTTTTCTAAGACAAGTTTATACTCAATGACTAAGACTTTTAATAGAATTGTCATTCCGGGATGTGGTGCGTCATCTTTATTAATGTTCGTTATCATACACTGCTAATAGGTGTAATAACGATTTCTAAACAGTGTAATCTTAAGTACCACAACGAAGCCAATAGAAGGAAATTGAAATGAAAAGTGGCTTGGACGTCAAATAAGCAATAAAACTCGTGAATAACATCATATACGAAAAATGAAAATCGTTAAAATCGTGGAAAATTTTGAGTGCAAGAAAAGCTAAGTAAACGAGAGTTGAACTAAAACTCAAGGACGCCAGCTGGTAAACCAGCTGCGTTTTTATCGATGGTCACATAAGTTACAATTATGAAATAATTAAGTAAAAAACGTGTAAAAATACAAATGTCTTGTTATGTTTCTTTGTTGAACAGGTAAACTATTTTTTGCAAAAAGTCAATCAGCAATCGATACGATCGACATACAGAATTTCAGAGTTTAAGAAAAATTGCGAAGAAACTATGGAAACTTTAGATACTAATAAGAGTGATGTTTTTATCTGAAAAGTATTAATGCAATTTTATATTTAATTATTAATAATTTCAAGCTATTACGTACCACAAAAAGTGAATTTACGGCGCATAGTAGATACTTTATGCACCTAAGTCCAACGTCTAGATGCGTCGTCGCCATCTTGCTTTACTTTAACCTCTTTTACGTTTTCAATGGAACTCTAACGTGTGTCCTGCTGCGGCCTCCGCTTTGAAACACGACTGACTATGGCGACGTTGTCTGTCGGCAGTCAGGTGGGCTTCTTATCACCTGATAAGGAGAACGTGAACGCAGGGCATTCTTGTTTCGAAATAAAAAATTTGTGGAGGGGACGTAACCGTATGGTATAGATGAGATTCTACATTTGGTATATATGTATATAGGTATCAGGGCTCTGCTATTATTTTACCTGCTGTGACGCGAGTTTGCTAATTATTATCAGTATATTTCGTACTGAAATTCTTTGCTGTATTAAATATTAATATAGCTCGATGACGTCACGGAACCGTGTTATCGGAATATATACAAAACAGAAATGCAATAAGAACAATAATCAGTGTTACGATTAACGCGTAAATCATTAAAAAAGATTCGTTAATACACTCTATATTGTTATTGCCAATTTTATTCACGCAGTGCACTTTTTTTCTTTATTAATACCTTCTAGTTTCGTCGCTTTTCCGCGATATCAATTGGCTGTTAGTGTCGTCAGTTTGTGCATGTCAATATGCTATTTTCCCTCGATGATCAATCAATGATAAGATGATAACGGAGCTGGATGGGTGAACATCAAGAGACTCAATCCGTGCCAGGAATTCCAACGTACTTACTTTGAACGTACTAATAGTATTCTAATACTATATGTCTGTTATTAAGCTTTTACCGTGATTATTTTGTGACGATTTATTGTTAATATGCTCTATACAGAAAGTTGACATTGGGTTTGAGTTTGATGACTGGCATAATGAACGAAAATTTATATCAAGAAATGCACGGACCCGC
>JARQTJ010000857.1:134585-234333 GCA_030142635.1 Trachelus troglodyta | reverse complement strand
AGTGACTTAAGTACTTGGCCTCAATAATATGATTTCAATACTTTTTGTTAGAGAAATTCACAGCACTCCTGTACTTGACGTTGTTTTTTACACGTAAGTGTTTTTGGGAGATTCTTTTTACGCGAATGGATTGACTTTTTGGTTAATCGTTCTTTTTACTTACGATTTTAGGAAAGTGCAGTCTGTTGGGAACTGTGAAAGAGAAAGTGGTGCATGCGAACTAATAGCAAAGAATACATTGCCCAGTAAGATAAATCAAACGACAAACGTTAAAAACTGTGGACATGTTAGCTGGTATTGGTATGAACAGCTGGAGGTAGTAGACATGGAACGTTTTGAATATCATTTTATCTACAAGGTTCATCAGTTCTATCAGAGATGGCGACACTTATCGTGTCCTGGTGGTGCTACCCCGCGCTTCCCCACAAATGAAAATTCGAACTAATGCAAGTTTGCACTTTTTATTCTAGTTATTCTGTGAAGTCTTAAGTATTTTTTTTTTAATAAAAATAAATCTTTATTCATGCAATACATAAATTTTACATTCCTCATAAACGTATAACGATCAATCCCTGTTTGGTTAGATATATTATGACGTTACAAAAATTGAGAAGTACAATGTGGCTATACTTAAGTTTATTCACTTTTTTTCTCAAATTGTAATTAACAACTTCATACAACTTGAAATACAATTTTTACATTATAAACATATTTCATAGTAATTCAATATTCAACATGGCGATACACTTATTTTGAAAATTCAACATTATAATAGCATTTGTGTTTTACATAAGAAAGTAATGCACTGACATTCCTACAAAATGCCACAGCAGTCACTTAAACTGCACTTTAGTAATGACATTTATGAACGACCGAATAAAATAAATCTCTAGCGTAATTTCTCCCTAACGGTAATTTCACCTGTGGTACTTACTACAAGAGACACCATAACTTTTACAATAAATTTTGAAATCTTACTCTAATCCTATTTTTACAACGAAAACAAACAGATCGACGGTTCATAAAGACCCTTCAGTAATAAGAAAATTGAACGAATATGTCACAGCAATGTCAAATAAAAAAACATAACTTCCTCTATGAGGAAGCCAAATGGAATTAAAATGATAAACTGTACTTCATTTATTACAAGTCAAATCAGTCCCTCTATCTCATTAGATTCAAACAAAAATTCATGACGGAAGCTGCCAGTACAGAAATATCCACACAACGAACCACAAATCAGATAGGATATAATTATATCCTGTTACTCCTACAAATTTAACAATCTAAACTATACAGATTCATATGTGTTCTTGATGGAGCGAGCCAAATAAATAGAGAATATAATTCCAATAGCCTAGAATGAACAAAGACCATAATTAGTACACAAAGTCCAATCAAAATAATACACTCGGTCTAATGTATTACATTACCTGCACAAAGGCTATGCCAATACCCACACCTCCAAGTTGTACAGCATGAGTTTTAATGATAGTTTGAAAGTTTGTTAGACAGCCTCGATCATACAAGGTTGTATTACTATTAATATTGCAACTGAAGGAACCAATTGTGCCTGGTTTAATTTCACAACAGGATAACGGAAGATCAATGGAACCAGTAATATTATTCCAATCTCTGGGGTTGACGGTACCGCAGCACTGAAACTAAATATCCACACAATAGCTATAGTTAATATCAACAGTATAAGAAAAGTCGACTGAGAGCCGCTGTTTGGCAAAGATAAACAGTTAAAAATGCCAGTGTTATCAAGTGTACAGACCATGACGAAATAAGAATCATAAAGTTATCAAACGAAATTGAATTCCAACTGTAATCATGGCCATTCAAATATACCAATGAAATTACCCTCCCTGTACTAAACACCATACTATTTTTCTATTACACTATACGCCCCAGTACATAGAATTTTTCAAAATATATCTCACGTCTCGCTGAAGAGAGTCCCAGACAGTCGCAATCTCCTCACTATGATTGTACTGTTTCATCAATTCGTTCATGTTTTTCTCGATTATTACGTTGGTACGATTTCTTAATACGTATCCAGATATTCCACCAGCCAATTCAAAGATGAATACCAGAATCATCAGTGTAGTAAACTGAATGGGGGACAGAAAAGAAATTAAATTAGGCATATTATCTTATTTATCTTTTAATAATTTATTTATTGAAAAAATATATATATCTTACCACAACGATCATGCAATAATTTTCGCGCGCAGCACCGCAGCATCCGAAAAATGCGATTATAAAGATAATGGCGCCAATCGCAATCATCAGTGTTGGCACCGAAAAGAATTTAATGTCCAAGAAGTGTGCATAATTGTGATAAACACCAAGGATCACTGATCCTACCGACAGTAGTATGATCCCAGTGATCTGAAATGATAGCAGAAGATACATAAATATTATTTTTCATACTTTCAAAAAATATTTTGTAAACGATGCTGCGTGAAATCATTCGAAACTGAAGCAGGTGTTCGCGTTTGTAAATGATAGATTACATAACGAGTTGTTTTTCAGGACACATTTAAATAGGCTGCAATATAATATAGCAGTTAAACGTTAATAGGCGTTTCGTGTATATACAATGAACATAATTGGACAGTAATGGTAAAAGTTTGTGTACACCGTATACGCATATGTTAAACACTGACCCAAGAAATATTTTAACATTCCAAGAACTATTGAAAAAAAAAATAAATGCTATCATTCCTGTGAGTGAAAGGACCAGTCTCCGCAAACATATTGGTTCCAATAGGCCTTCCCAAATCTTATTTCCATTTATCTATTAATGAAATAAACATTGAATTCCACTCTTGAGGTAAAAGACAAGATCTTTTGATTGTAAATTAAAAATGTGATAATAACGTTATAAAATACGCATTAAGAGATATCAAAGCATCTGGTGTGCATACAAATATATAAATTATACTTTGCGTATTTAACAATAATAATAAATAAAGAATTACTGTTTCATTCATTATCAAATGTTCAGTGTAAATCTGGCGTTAGCGAAGTCAAGAAAACTTAAATAAATAACAGCAGTTCGCCAAACACGTGTAATTACGCCTATAGCGAAATCGAGATGCTGTCAAGTGTCGTAAGTCTTGATTTTCGGTAGTGAAAGTATTAAATGTATGGCGACTGAAAGAACGCATTAAACTCACTATATCTCAAAGTTCACGTAACAGACGTGACAGTGTATACTGAGAAACCAGTAAAGACGAAAATCCAATACGAAGCACATTTATATCAAAAAATTAAAACGTCTCTCAACAGCTGCGGTGTCCGAGCGGTTAAGGAGATGGACTTGAAATCCATTGGGTTCTACCCGCACAGGTTCGAATCCTGTCCGCAGCGAACTTTTTTTTAAAATAATTTTGCATACTTTGGTGTAAGAATTAATTCAATGTATATCAATTAATTTTTAGTACTACTTTTAAAGTAAAACTAATAACGCGAAAACACGATACCCCATGTGTACGCATGTATGTAGCATATACGCAACGCGTTGGTTTCCACATTCCAGAAACGTTTATTTTGAGTAGTGAGTAGTAAACAAATGATTTTTGAAAATCGCTGTAGTACTGTACCCGATGACTCTATTGTTATAGACGATAAAAATAAACAGATACCATTTATTACTTTTACAGTACCTATATATTATCATGTTAAACAACTACTATATACTTAGGACCAATAAGCATCGGCTTGTACCAATATAACATTAAAATCTCGTGACCATTGATCGTAAATTGTGAAAAACAGAACAGGGTGTGGATCCCATGACGTTTTTAAACTTCGTACAATAGCTAATGCATCATATAAAAGTCACTCGTATCAGCACAATACTGATAGTGGTTTAAAAATAAACTTCATCTGAAACAGATTTCGCAGCTATGATCCGTTCCACCTATTCCTTTTCAAATTGTCCTATAGTGGTCATAAACAAAGGACAAAGGATTAGTCGGTGCTAAGATAAACTCATAGAGCAAAATATACGACTTTAAATAACGTCAAACAAGTCCACGCAATTTACTTCGAAAAATAATACGTGACTAATCTGCTTTTTAGATAAATATATAATCAATAAAAAATATCTTGTTTGAGCATCATCTGCCGAACGCTATTGCGCGAAATAATAATAACGATATATTAATAATAACAGATCACCGATTATTATAAATCGTGGAAGAAGCTTCCTATGTTAAATAAAAAGTGAATAATACTCACCACAAATAATAAATTGAATATGAACATAAGGTTTTTCACACATTTCGATTCACTCGATAGCTGCATCCCGCGTACCATATCCATAACGTTACCTGTTCGAGGTAAAGATATAAGAGTTTAAGGAGAACTGCACAAAGAATTATCACACGTTAAATATTAAGACGCAAAGCAGTGGTCAACTCTACTGAGAATACAGTGGGAAGCCCGGCGTGTTACGTGTTACGATAATCTTTTCAACCGTATCTTATTCGAATGTGTAACGCAAAGCTGTTGTGCGCATGCGCGGAGCTAGCTACGTAAATAAAATGGCTAACGAGACACGAGAGGCGAAGCTGTGACTTCGCATAAAGACGATTCAAAAAGAAACAACGAGACACGAAACGTGTTAAACATGTTTTAGACACTTTACCACGGTGATTATTAGTAGGTATACTAGTTTTATATAGTCTAGTACTCTAGATTGACGCAGAATACCTTTTCTTTAAAGAAGACGAATCAGAACGATGGATGAATGGATATTGCCTGAGGCGCATTCTGTTGAGAAACTTGGGAACTTGTGGGTTTAAAGATGGTTTAGACAACTAAAGTGCTGATTGACTGACGGTAATTGGAGTAACAGTCTTTATCAAATTATTAAACACGATAAAGTTAATATATCAGATTTGTTAAGTGCACGCGGATTGCTTTCTGATATGATTATTTATATAATTTTGATTGTAACCAACATTAGATAGTTTCTAACGTTAGTTCTTGGTTCTACCGCTAGGACTCTGTAGTAATAATGTACATACGTATTATACATATATAAGAAAACAGCTTGAACTCCCTGTAGCAAAGTATAGAGAATTTCACTACACGAATGCACTAGGTGATGGTTTGGCGGAACGAAAAATCGAGCAGGTGGAAGAGAAGGAATTCAGATAATAAGAGGGGCTTTGCATAAGGCCGCTGGAGAACTTTCGATTGCCACACAGACTGCGCACGGTTGTATTCTGTTTTGATGGCCTTCGGCATTGTCTGTCACAGCGGAACTACAATTGATGCTGCTTTAAAATTATGACGAAGCATAAGGCCAATTTTTATCCACATCTGTCGTATGTAACTTTACATAGAATTGCCGGACGATAATAACCTAAAAGTCTGAAATATTTATGCTGGTCTCTATTCACTGCAAATACTACCTACGTTAAAGACATATGTACATTCTCCTTACGACAACTGGCACACTATCGAATGTCTCGTCCTTGCGAATTATATAACCTCACAATAAAACGCAGACAAGTAAAATCACTGAATGATAATCGAGAATTATACCTGAAACGGCTGACAGGACATCCTTCGAGTTAAGAAAATAATATCGGTAAGACATATCTTTACTATTACAACGTACCACTAGAATACGTGTATATTATACTTAATATACAATTCTTAGAAGACTCGATAAGAGGAATTACGATTAATTTATTCTGTTTTCTTCACGGTTACAGGTATTAAAACATTATCAAAGTGTACTCGGAGTACACTTTGAATTTTATCGTTCGTCATCAATGCCTCTAGTGTCTGCTTATTATATTCAGCGTATAGCTATGCAACTCGAGTGCAATCCTGTCTGCATGTTGGCTACGTGTCATTATGTCGCAAGAAAAGAACAGTTCGCATGAACCAGTTACCCGAGAATCGATCCTCGACACGTGCCAATATATTATTTAAGATTGTGCTGTCGATACTGGCGTAAAGCCCTCTCATGAAAAACGTGGACGAACGACTGCCATAGACTTTTTGAAAGTATTGTGACGTTTCCGGGAGCAGTCAGTACACTCTGAGTCAGCATGATGGAAATAGCCAAGAGGCCACACGCCTTACCATGCAGGTTTTACTTATACAGACCATTCGTTGAGAATTATGCGATCGATTAATCCACAGGGAGATATTAAATGTCTTACTGCTATATATAGCTGAAGCCAAGTATCTTCCTATCTCAATGACTGTTGCATTACATTGTTTGAAAGGTTTGCATAGGAAGCCTTCCCAGGTCAGTGGTAAGATTAAACTATTAGAATCCTCATTAGTAATATTTTTCATGAGAAAGAATATTTACCAATTAGGAGTCTGATTATGGAAGTGTTCGGACTGACCTGGGAAATCACTTTCAACGTGTAATGATGGTGGCAAGTCAAGCAATCTACACTAGATAAGGCGCTGACGCCATTAATGACGACATAACAAATATGTCAACGAGCTTAACAGTGAGCCTAAAAAGAGCCAAGTTAAGTTCCTCTTACGTTGTGCTTTAACAATGTTTGAGAGCGTAAGAGGTCACTGAATCGCCGTCTACCACCCACGCGTGATACCGTGTAATTAAATTAAAGGCACAGAGGCTGCCTCGCTGTCAACTACACTTTTCCCGGCTTTTAAGTGAACAGCTTCCATGTTTTCGAGGATTATTCACATCAGATAGCTTAATAGCTGAGCAATTGATGTCAATTGATAATTCGATTGTTATCATCAATTGGATATCTGATTGCTCTTTGATACAACTCTGTTAGAACCTTATCCGACAGTCAATTGACAATCACATAAGACTGTGACTTGGACAATTATACTTCCTATATCGGTATATGACAACTCAAACGCCTATAGTGGGGTAGAATAAAATTCAAATATTAAATTCAGTTTATGATTACCGCGATACTAAAATTTTTTAAGTCTCTCTGTACCTGGTACTGATATTTGAAATGATTTGCAACAGCAACGTGGTCGTGAGGTTAGAAGAAAAATGGTAAATTGTCATAAGAACGTTGGAAAAACGTAAAGCGAAGAAATGATTAAAGGCAGTAGCGAATGTAGTATCGAGTGCCAAATGCAAGCAATGGAGTCAACATTACCTATAGCCACCAGAGTGCGCGCGCATCGTTCCAGTGGGGGACAATAAAAATATCTTGGGACTCCTCAGTGCTTCTCATCGAGCGTTCGCAGTAAGAACAATTCGTTGTTGTGTCGGCATTACAAAGCGTTTGGCATCTACGTTTACGTTAATATCGGTTAGCCATTAGTTTACCTTTGATATTGACAAGTGAAGTTTGAAAAAATTAGTTAAAAATGGTTTCCGGCGGTATGGCGTGCGTCAAGTACCTCTTGTTCCTGTTCAATTTGATATTTGCGGTAAGCAACGGTCTATCTTATTGTAACTTCGTCGACTCCTAGTGACTCTATGTGAACGAGCCCGTTCGATAATCATGAAAAAGACCATTTCAAACTTAATGCATCCTATTGAAAGGAAACTACGCAGTCAGCCCATTGTCTCGCCTTAAAAAGCCATGACGTTTTTTCAATCGTCTAACACCGGCAGTTTCTTTCGTGCCTTGTCGAAGGACTATGAGTCTTGTTCCATGAGTTGAAGGATTTCTGATTACTTTAAATATATCAAGTATTATCATTCAATCGATGTTAATTATTTGTTTATTATATGAACAGACAATAGACAGAACTATGTAAACATTTTGTCTCGTATGTTATTCGACTGTCTATTTCTGACACATTGCCAACAGGCAAAGACAGTTCTTAAGGAAGATGTTACTCGACTATGAATATGTCCACGTTGTTCTTGTCAAGAGTATTCTTGTTCGCTTTCCAGAGTGTTTTTCAATACAGTTTGGAGAAAGCCTAGACGGTTTATTTTCGACCAAGCAAAAGCCTATTTCCTCACACGAAACGCCGGCTTCCCTAAATAAATCACAGATAAATGGGTATTGTGTTACGTTGTAACACGAATCACGCTCTTGTTCCGAAGTGTCTTGTTTTTTGTTCTACGTCTCTACTTTCCTAAATTACACACTCCGTGGGCTCTATCTTCCTTATTTTTCTCGAAATTCACTATTCGGAGAAATAACGATTGGCACGTAGGTGGAAGGCGTAGTTTCGAGTCTTTTCTATATAGCGTACGTACAACAGCCTATGACTAACGCTTTGCATGTATGGCTACATGGAGTATTATACGTCGATACTTTTTTCCTCAACCACTATATACTGGGGGTAGCAGAAATTACGTGTTGGCAACGCATAAGGCCTATCAGCCTGCTTATCTATTTTAATGGGACAATAGACTCGTGCGGTTGGATTGATTGCTCACTTGATTATTTTAATGTCGGTAAATCGTTACGTCTGCGCATGCAAAGAGGAATGCTTTGTATTTTTCCCCCCTATATTACTTATCTTTTACACAGCTTTTATCGTAGTTGTAACATTATGATACACACTGTACGATACGGATGACACATTTTTGATACAATAGTATATACATATTACGAGAAAGGTTTCGAGAAATGGATGAAATTTTGTATTGCGTCGCTGTACTCTGGAATTTATTACTGTCCATTGTATACGATTCTTTTCATAGCAGCGACACGATGTATAGTCCCACGCAAGAGTCTAACATTCTTTATGGCACAATAACAATTTTTTGGAACTGTCAGTATACAAAAAAATTAAATATATATTTCACGCAAAAAGTATTTCCTTTTCAATGACGTATGCACGACGTAAGTTAGGTCAGAAAAAACATCAATTATCTGATGATCGATGGGTATCGATTATCTACGAATTGATTAACTCTATTATTAATTAGTTACTAATGAATACCAAAGCAGTCACACTGTTTATTATTTATGGGGACAACCTATATTTGTATCAATCGACCCCAGGATCAATATTGCTCATAACCCGCGCCCATAAACCCACCCCAATCCTTGCCAGAAAAAAAATACTTTAACGTATTGCATAATAAATAAATAAAATAATTCTTACCTATTCACAGATCACTGGAATCATATTCATTTCCGTGGGCGCCATTATACTTGCACTGTACAATGGCTACAGCAATTTCGTGGACAATTGGTTCTTCGCTGCGCCAATACTGATGATCGTCGTGGGCATCGTCGTCTTCCTGGTGTCGTTCTTCGGCTGCTGCGGCGCCGTCAAGGAAAACCACTGCATGATAATCACGGTGTGTCTCAAAAACGTCATTGCAAATACATCTGACAAGACCTCGTATTCACTTTATTCCTTTGCATTGATAATTAGCACAAGATGACCCTTGATGATCTTAAATATAAAAAAAGAATTCTCCCCTTTGCAATCAATTATTTACACTGATCAATTATGTATAATATATCAATCATAACTAACTTTTTCCTTTCACTGTTTTTAATGACACCAACTTCTCTTGTATGTTTCGTCAGTTCTCAGTCCTCCTCTTGCTCATCTTCGCCCTGGAACTCGGTGCTGGTATCTCTGGTTACATGATGCGTGGGGAAGTTCGCACCATGCTGGAAGATCGTTTGAACGCCACAATGTTCGAGTACAAGAACCAGGACGACGTTCGTCGATCCTGGAATGCTATGCAACATGACGTAAGAATGAAATAAGACAATGATTCTTTATGTTCTTATTTTTTTTTACAAATATTCATAAGACCTTTACCCGTACACCGTGTGCTGGCACAGTATAGATTTTTACATACTTGTAGCTGGTCGATTCCAGCTAACAGATTGTTCCAGTAGCAATTACCAAGAGCGATAATACCGTTTCTATCGTGCAGTATGAATACTGCTTAAGGTGGACTGGAAACAGGCTATTTGTATGGGTGAGCCGTCGCACGATAAGTCTGAAAACGAGGAAACTCTGTAGCTAAAAATATTTGCACAAAAAGCACTGCCAAGTGATTTATTATAAAAAGTCGAAGCTTTCAGTTAAAATTTCTTTTTCCGTGGAGCTGAATTTTTGAATTATAAAAAATATATAAAATGTAACTCAAGGTGACAGCCTTAAAATATCCTTGCCGTTTCCTATTCAATACCTATAGCACTGTTGCACAGCAGTCTATAAGAATGAAGAAAAGGGACACGCAAGTAAAGTTTTACATGAACTTTACACCGTATCACTGGAAATTGTTCTAGTATAGTCAATTACAAATTTTTTCGATACGAAGTTTCCTCACCTCCAACCTTGTCGATATGACAAATCAGCGATGCACAGTAGCCGGTTTCAATCTGCCTTAAGCTTGGAATAAACGAAGTACGTGCTTTTATAGTTAATCAATATATCTCCATGCACCGACTGTATATGAAGCAATACTTACTGTTGCTCGTAACTTCCTTTAGCTTCTTCGTGACATTCTGATCACGTAACCTGGTCAACGGTATATGCAGTGTACCGAGTAGCAATTCTTATCGATGAACGCCATTCATGAAGTCAAATAGATACTTTTACCAATTTCAATTGTACAACTGGAACCAATTGAGATTGCTGATAGTCCGTTAAATTGTTATGCGAGGTGTAGATGCATTTGGCAAGTCAGGCTTGAAGGAACTTGTCATTTCGCAAGAGTCCAGACAAGTGAAGGGGGAATTGAGCTTCGCTTTGCTCTGTTGTGTAACATAGAGATGACCCTATCAGTAAGATATATATTTCTAGATTGATTATGAAAACAATTAGGTTCTCCAAATTCTTATCTGTCCATTTATTTTTTGTATTTGCTGACTTTTATATTTATAATCAATTGTAGATAAAACTGTCCACGTTGATCATGCCGGTTAGACATTACTTTTTTCTCAAATAATATTTTCTCTTTTTTATTTCTTTAGCTTGAATGCTGCGGCCTTATCGGTCCCCTTGACTGGAACCGCACTGGTACCATTCCCGATAACAAGCTTCCTGATTCATGCTGCTCAGAAACTCCGCCCGATACCTGCGATTCGAATTCCGTGAACGTGCATCCTAATGGCTGCATGAATATATTGCGTGACACGATTGAGAACAATGCATTGATCCTTGGCGGCGTTGGCGTCGGTATCGCTCTGATCCAGGTAAAATATTGATTTATTAGTAGCAGTAGGATATATGTATCAATACCATGATTCGGACCAAGGACGTCCTAGATCCTTGAGAACAAAAAATTGTCACAGTCCTTCGACTAACGTTTTAACAAAACCATTGACCATGTATATTGTTTTTGTTTTATGAAAATTTTGATATTACGTAAGAAAACAAAATGTAATTTTTCTTTTTCAGCTGATCGGTGTGATCTTCGCATGCTGCTTGGCTCGTTCGATTCGGCGCGAGTACGAGACCGTGTAAGAGATCCAAAATTCTCACAGATTCTCACGCAATGTTTCTCTGCCGAGCACCAAAAATCAACTGGTGACCACAAACACCAGCTGCCACTGTTTTCTCTTTCTGTCTATGTCTCTATCTCTGCCTCTGTCTCTGTCCTCTGCCTAATTGTCTGTCACTGGTTTTCTTTTTTTATTACTATATAAAACAATGAATCGTATGATCTGGTTCGATGCACAACACTCGAAAAAATATTCTCACTATTTTCGTGGCTTTGAAGAATAATTGTTTTAATTTCGCCACCCGGACCGAGTGTCTTTCTCGATGAGCCATGTAGAAGATATACACACAGTATACCTTCATTTTGTACATTTCTATGAAGTGATTAGAGTTTATGATTAGAGCGTTGGTTTGATTTTTCGTTCTTTTTTTGTTCCTTATGCACACGAATTTGCGTCAATTCTGAGTCCTAAGCGAGCTCGCCGTTTCTCACGTGTAGCAAGCGACCTGCGATTTTGTAAAAGCTGGCTGCCAAGTATCGTTCATGAATTTTGTACTGTCTCTTTTCTGTTTTTTTTTTTGTTCTCTCACCGCACTTACTTGTCGCAGTCAGTGGATCTATTTAAATATATATTACATATATAAGTATAGAAACGATATGTATATGTTCGACGTCAATTCTATTTACTGGACATGGATTAGCTGCTGTGTAGATTCTTTAGACTTTTTGGCAATTTAGATTGTGATGTCACTCTATATATATTGGTTTATGGGGACACTATTCTAACGAGTTTATAATCAGCAAATTCTTGCCTACGTAGCTTTTGTTACGTAGGCATGAAAGCAAAGAGAAACAAAAATGAAAGAACTATTTTTGATGATTCTATGCAATTTTTCATGGTGTCGACAGCTCAAGTTTAATGATTAACTGATCGAAAAGAAGAACAAAGACCTATGCTACGTACTATTCTAAATTTTTCTTATATCATCAATTTTTTATTCTTCATTAACTAAAGTCTATGTATCCGTAAAGCACGTTTCACAGCTTTCTTATAATACTTAAACTTTCATCTAACATCACAACTGAAGTAATAATATTAATTATTATCATCAATAGCGCAGGTTTCCTTTTTCGTTCCTTATATTTTTTTGTCTTTTTTTTGCTCTTTCTGGGGAGAAAACCGATTCATGTACCAAGCATAGTCCCCCCAACGTATCTTTACGATTACTATTTATCTAAAAGTAAGTATAAACGATGACTAATTAAGATGCAAAGTAGTAAGAATAATATTAATGAATATTCCGTTGTTTTCTACAGTGTAAAGTTTACGGTAGCGTTAACGGTAAAATAAAATGAAAAATGTGAGAAAACTTGATAAAAAAAAAAGCCAAAAACCGAAAACGTGTGATACAGAGAAACTCTCGTCCTAAGTCTGAAAATTAGTCAGCTACGGCCACAACAATTTGTCGTTAGGATTCGTCGGCTGGAAAATTTAAATATTTTTTTTTCTTTCGCACTGATCTCCGAAGAAGCATAAATTAACCCAGTTATCGTGTTTCGTATGGGAAAGTTTTTTCTTTCAAGATCAATTTTTAGCTTGTATGGAAAAAAAATACGCCTCTTCGTCCACAGCTATTTGAAAAGACGGGTAATTAATGTGAGCACTGTGCTTTTTTTTTAATTACAGCGAGACAACGGCTCACTGATCGGCTAAAGGAAGCTATTATCATATTATTGTCCCCATCGTGCATTCGTAGAGATATAAAAAAAAAGAAAATTTTTTAATATATAGATATACTCATCGCTACCATCTTCTCTATCTCTATCGTGCAATGTAAAATGTCCTTTTGTGTTGTTGCTTTAGTCAATGGTTTCTGGCAATTACATTAAGATTCGAACGTACGGAGGAAAAGTGTAAATCTTTGCAAATTACATTGATATGGCAAACAATTTTTTTTCCAAATTTTCCATATACATTCAAACTTTTGTAAGCTTTCCGTTCGTAGCTTAGAAACTTAATGACAAGGACGATGATTGCGTTCCGTCATCCTTGCTCCGTCGGGTTGCATTTACTGCCAAAAAAAAAAGAAAATTCTGCCAAAAATGAACAATTTTGACTGATAAAGAGAAAAAAGTCTTACCGAACATCAACCACGCTCTGTTCCTCCGTTACGTTTGAAAACGTCAGTGTTAAGTAGCAACGAGTCATTTTTGATTTTCAATCGAGTGAACAGAAGTAACAAAAAAAAAAGAATTCGAAAATCAGCAAAAGACTCGTTGCTTGTAGCAAAAATTAAACGTCAAACATACTGTACTGTTTTTCTGATTACAATTCTGATAGCTGTCGCGCTCGAAAGCATTTAAATATTAAGGATCTGCATTGCAGTGCGAGGAAGGGAGAACACGATTTCTAGATAAAACAATGGGATGTCACAAATCCCATTAAACGCGAACTGACTGAAAACTCAAATGAGTTATATGTACCATAGTGTTATCTACGAAAAATCAGTAAATTCAAAATCTACTCTGACCTAATAGAGCGAGAGAGAGAGATACTATAGTAAAAAAAATTCAATATATGATATTTCAATTGGCCAAGAGTTTTCGGCAGACTTCGTGAACTAAATGTAGAGCAAAGCCTGTCGATAACGAAGCTCCGCGTGTCAGTGAACTCTTATCGATCCTTCTTTACTCGCAAAACCGTTTAACATAATTCTCATGCTGCACGCTAAGCCGTATTTGTCAGAAGCGTCGTATCGTATTTTTGCTTGGGGGACCAAAAGCAACGTACGCATTATTCTACGTAAAGTTTCTGTTGCAAATTGAGCAAAACTTGATAGTCCAGCGTGAGTCAATATTGATGATGCGACATAAAAAAAAAACCCAATATAAACTGATAATAAATAATCGACTCCTCGAAGCGTACAGTACTATTTTTTTTAAAAAGCGCCTAAAAAAATGTTTACGTCACCGAGCATCGTCGATTTAGCATAAATATATTCGCGCAGCGTGACTTTTGAAGGGAAGATAAAATGATATCGCTGCAATGCTGGTCAAGAATAATAAAAAATATATATATACAGACTTATGCGTCATAGATATTAAGTCGGAGTGTGCCTAACGACAAAGGAAATGGAAAATGAAATTGTAAGCTGGGTGGCCGCGTCTAATGATGATTCATTTAATTGACTAGTACGGCGCGTCGTTTGAAAGTGTTTTTGTTGATTGGCCGAAGGAGGGAGAAGTTTAAAAAAAAATTCCTGCTGAATATATGTGAATTATAAAGAAGCGTATAGGAATATAATGATAATTGTAATGCGCAAGTAATTATTTATAATCGTAGCACGCGTCCAGAGTATTTTAAGCTCCAGGTTTGGTTGTGTCCGAAGAAAGTATAATAACTGGGAAATAAAAAAGTAACAGCTATGAACGAAACTGGAGAAACTGTATGAATGAGATAAAAGGTGGCTCTTACCATTTGACACAAACCGGAGAAGACTGAACCTGACAACAACAGTATGATAAAATAAATTTAAAAAAAAAGGGCAAAAAGGCGAATGCTATTCTTGTAATCAGTATTAATTATTGACGAGCGCACAGCTATATTTAACTGCAATGCGCGTTCGTGTTTCTTGTATGAAAGTAGCTTTTTTTAAAAATTTAAAAATTTTAAAGTGAAATTGAATTTTTCGAAAAAAAATCGATTGGTGGTTAAATTGTTTCTGGGAGCCAATGACTCGTCCTTAGCACATATATGTGTCTAGATTTACTCAGTATATATATAGATATATATGTATTAAAATATATAAATATATATATTAATATTAATAAATTAATAACACCAAGAACTGACGATTTTCTTATTTCCAAGATATCCTTACCCAATATAATTTTCAATCATCAGAATTATCATCAAGAAGGGAAAAAAAAAGAGAGAAAGCATTGAAAAAGAATTTTCAAAGTAACTCGTCGCGCGAAATAATACAAAATAAAGATTATTGATAAATTTATTTACAACGTATAAAATTAAAACGTTCAAAAGGAATTGAACCGAGCTGGTCGGTGTATTCAATTAGTCTGTAAAGTGCAAACTGTTAGAAACGTACTTGGTAACTATTAAAGATAATTTAAAAAGAGACGAAAAAAAATTGCGCTAAAACCAGTCACCGTCAGTCCTTTGAAAATTAACATTAATTTCAGTTACATACAGGCATCCGTGCACGCAACATAAATTACAGGGCCAAGGACTCGTCGTGGATACTAATAATTTATGGAAAAAGAAAAATCAGAGATTTTTATCCACCTCGGTGCAACTATCAATCGTCAATTGACATTTGAAAATCTTCCAATCGGATCTCCCGTTCCCATCCTTCCATTTTGAATAAAAACAAAGCAACGCGACAGTTCAGCAATCGCACTCTGGGTAATCTTATTGATCTTTATGTCAATGTATAATGCAGTTTATTTAATCTTAATATCGATGCCATTAACTAGCAGACTAACATTTATCATTATATCAGATTATTGAACCGTCTTTATTACAATTTCAGGCGTACCAACCTACCGGACTGAGTGTCGCGAGTGAGAACACTGGTGAGATATAATACACCCATGATTAATTTAAAAAAAGGATAAGAATGACAAAAATTTTCCAACGACAAGCCGAAGGAACGTTAAGATAATTAATGGCGACACTCGGTACGGTAATTATTCGCATTGATTAGTAGAATCGCAGGCTGCACTTTGGTGCATCTTGCAATTCGATGCACCGAAAGAGCGAAGGACCGAGTTCAGCCTGATCTTGAGTTAAGCTTTTGGCTAATCAGTGTTCTCTTTAATCTCCATAAACGTATTCTTCATATCGCAGCATCCATTCTCTCTCTCTCTCACACACGCACATTCACTCTGACCCTATGGTTCATTCATCCAGTAACTATAAGCGACGTAGGATTACACATGACAAACGAGGAAGATTACAGTTTCAAACATAACTCGCCTTATACGCAGTCTTAAAATTCTTGAATGTGACAATTAATAATAGTAATTCATATCGCCAAAATAAGGACGCACGGGTTTTATTAATTGTAGTGAAATATAATTATATATGTGTGTGTATATATATATATTTTTTATTTTTATCACGACGACTTAGGCGAGACGCTGAACATAAATACTAAGCGTGGATTCAATTTTGGAATAACAAAAGACTTAATTCTCATTCTCTTATTTCACTTTGTTTCACTTCCTTTTACTCTTTTCTTTTTTGCTTTACAATCTTTGAGCAATACCTATACTCCTTTATAAAGTGTGTCAAAGTTTCGATGATGGATCCTTAAAAGTTACTTTTTTTAAAATGCAAAAGGAAAAAATTACTTAAATTACGTGTCTCGAAACCCTGTGAATGACTAACTCCTAATAATGATCATCGTATCGCGAAGATTATGAGTGATTACTTTTAATTTGTAGTACTAAAAAGATAAGGGAAACTAAAAGAATTAGGCTAATGACATAAAATGTTTTAAAAGAATCGCAACAAATCCTCAAATACATCTCCAAGGGCTTGATTCGATGAATTAATTTTTTAAAATCGCACATGGAAGGTGGAGATTAATCGAAAGGAATTAATATAGCTTCCTTTCGAGGTCGAAAGAGAACGCGAAAGCCCTTATGGCTGAACTATCCAGGAGTTGCCGACTCTGGATCCACTAGGATATTCACAGCTACCGGTTGACTAAGAGTAATCTCGGATCTTTCGAAGGATTCTCTAAGGATCAACGAGAACTCGAGTAATCATCGAATTTAACCGGTTCGTTTTATCCAAACATAGTTTCTCTCTCTCTCTCTCTCTCTCTCATACAAGACAATCGTACAATCATCAATCTTTCCCACATCCACTCACTAGTTCATCCCATCCCCACCTGGCACAGATGAAAATATCAATAATGATCTTAACACATCCAGGAAAGGCAAGGCCGAAGTGTAAATTTCCGATTAAAACTACAGTCCCTCGTTTTCCTTTTTTTCTTTTTTAATACGGTACTTACTAGCAGCATGAATATACAGGAAATAAGAGATTTATTTACAATTACAGTGATTTAGCAGCTGGCCCCAAACAGCGACCGGTCCACGGGTTCTTTCGGCAAATATCCTCCTCGGCCAGCCGTTTAATGATTCTCTTTAATTCGTAAATAGATTTTCATTCTTTCCGAAAAGGAAAAAAGAAAAGATATGGACAGACAGACATCGAAGGAAGAAGCCGACAAGAGTCGAGGGGACCGGCGACATGACATGACGCGAGGCAAGGAAACGAATAATTTAAGGTTAGCGGTTCGATACAAAAATACCGGGAAGAGTCGTGAGAAATCGGCGTCGGACGAACCTTCCATTGGAAACAATGATTTTTCTACTCTCAAGCTGAAATATGCCTCGAAGTTGATTCTGTTTTAATTTTAAATGATCTTGAAGTTTCAAGAAACTTGTATCAATGGATCGAAACGAAACGAAATCCTTCTTGGAGGAAGGTCCGCGCGGTCGAGGTTGATTCTCTCTTAGCAACTAAGTACCTAATTACTTACTTAACGTTAATCGTAGTTCGTGACCTGCCTAGCCTAGAAATATTCGGTAGTACCGGTCGGGCATTTAAATACTAGCTTGTCATAGTTGTATTCGGCTTAGTCTAGGTTCCTCCTCGGGTGAGAGCTCTCCAAGCTCATGCCGCGGGTGCGTACCGGCACACGATGTCCAGGCCTCTTGTCTTTCTTGCTTTCCGGCTTCTTTGACCGGCTTTTGCTAGCTTGTTCGCTCGCTTGCCTGCTTTTGCATCCTTGGGCGCGGCTTGCTTGCTCACTTGCTTGCTTGCGGCTCGGATTTTGGCATGAGGCTGATAGGAGGTTATGGCCACCCGGGAACGCTCATGTGGCGTATCGCTTCGTCCAGAGCCGCGCTATGCGATCATGTTCCTCGCGATTTTGCAAATATTGTGTCGCTATACTACCCACCAGAGGATCAGCTGAAAATTATAAATCATGTCCATGCTATGCTTGTACGACGCTTTGGAAATATTGTTTGTGATTTTTCAATTTTTAATAAAATTATGAGTTCTGGGATCTAAGGTTATCACATAGTAATAGCAGGTATGATTTGTACTTAATGACTCTTTAGACGAATGTCACGGTGAAGGCAGATTTTAGCACAGGGTAATTTTTTTAAAAATTTTTTGTTACGTTGGGAAGAGTTATGAGGGTTTCTACATGGGTATTTTTAGTTTCACTTACCTGGATTGCAGTCTGTGAGGAGGGAGCAAATTGATAGAAGAACCTTGGAGATGGTCAGTGCTGGCGACCAGTTGTCTTTTAGTATATCCAGGCATATTACACCTTGACTATTTATGTTGCAGTGATAAATACGCGTTCGGAATGTCACCTAAATATATGAACAGTTAAATTTAGACGATGAACAATCAGAATGGTGTTTTGCTGATGCACATTTTTTAGTACAGTACCTTAGGGGGTTTGAAAGGATACTCTGGGGAGAAATGAATGTCCAGGAAGAAAACGCCTCCTTCGTACACTGAGCCAGGAGGTCCCAAAATTGTAGAGACCCATTCATATAAATTGTCACCTTTTGGTCCAGCACTAAAATAAAATGTTTGTCAACAGGAGCTGCTTAACTAATCATACACTTACCTAACAACATACCTGCAATTTGGTGGTGGATCCAAAGTGATTTCTGCAAGTTCTTTTTGTATCCTGTAATTGGTCAACATTCATTAAATAACAAGATCTTGCGCAATACATTATGGAGAAATGTTGCATAATTTTAATTACCTTTTTGCTGAGGTGCCTAAAGCCTTCGACATCTTTGGATTTGGTTTTGCCTCTTTGTTATCAGGCTTATTGTCTGCAAGAGAGGAACCACGACCTCTACCAGTTCCGCTAGACCCTGCTCCTGACGACATGACTAAAAAAAAAAAAGAATTTCCAAGAAGGGTCAAGAAATATTTATATTTTTTGCCAAACATGTTCAAAAGATAATTAATATAAATATTTTCTACTAGTAATGAATACATTTGTTTTGATGGATAAAAAGAAATAGTATTGATAGAATATCTCATAGGAAACTATTCGCACAACCTTTACAATTACACTTGCACTTGTAGTATTCGACCATATACAATTAACAAATATTCAAAGATTCAAGTATTGAATAAAAGAAGCTCACTATCTTTCTTAAGAAGAGTGTTATCATAGTAAAGATAAAATTTTTTCCTAAATATAAGTGAAAGAAACAATCTTTCTCAAAATCATTCTAAATATCCAACATAATGGTCACCCGTCCCTTTAATTATATATAACCATCACTCAACACTAAATTCCATAAACACAACTAATTCCAGTCCAAAAATTAAGGTCTAAACCATTTTCTGCAAAACACACCCTTTGCTAAGGCAAACAAACTGAAACTGTACCAACTTACTCCCACTACTAGCAATGTAAGAGTGTATACATAAAAAAGCTGCTAATGAAAATACATCTCGGTATGCACTTCAACAACGTAGAGACACATTCCTCCTGAAGATGTTCCTAATTCTAGTTATTACCAATGAAGAGCCACGTAAGTGCCGGAAGACTAACGCACGAGGAGTCAAGACAGACAGAATTCCAGAAGAGGGTGTCGAAGTCGCAAAGACAAAAGGTAAAGAAGAAGTTGATATTCTCGTGGAAGTTGTAGAAAACGTCGTAAACTCCTACCTTGGAGCTGAGTGAGCCGGGACGATCGGTCAAGCGTGCTTTTGTAATGAGTTCGAAAGACGGCTCAGCGGTAATGGAGGCTTCAGAGTAGCTCGAGTTTGTCTGCGAGTTGATCGCGACGAAGACGAGGACAACGATGGTCACCGATGGATGGCTAACCCACAATTAGAATCGCGAACTGCAGGATACAAACGGAGACGCCGGTGAAGGCTGAGAAGTGGCGCGTCGCGCCTTCTCGCTTCCCGAATTGCCTTCCTCGTCCTGGGACGCCGGGAGGATCGCGCTCAGGGACAGACACCGCACGGCGGAAAACTGTACACAAGCGCACAAAGGCAGGATTTTGAATCGCCCTCTCCGTAATAGTCCCGGAAGCCAGTGAAGTACAGTGACTCTCAAATTCCCTATTTATTCTGAAACTTAGTCTTGCCTCACTTGCACTTCCTTCACTTCAATTACATTTTCTTCTTGCCCCTTGTCACTCTGAGGGACGAGCTTTTACGATTGAGAAATGCTGTCCTGCTAAATAGCAAAAGTTTTCCACCAACGATGGCGCTGTTAGAACCGGCTGTCAGGTTTGCCAATTTTAGATTCCGTTAAGGTTCTCAACCTCCTTTTATCAAGAACGTATTTAACGTTTTTAATTACTCACGAGAAATTCCTGGGATCTTGCATTTTAATTATTCTCTGAGATTTATAGAAGAGCAATGATTCTACAGCGTTTTAGAAATTATTTAAGAATTTGTGCTATCGTGTGGCTTTACTTTTTCATATTTGCCAACAGTACTGCCAATTTGAAGATGGCTGCGGCCGAGATGTCGTAGGGCGGATTTACAATGATTTGTAGCGGAAAAAGAATTTTGTTATGATTACTATGAAAACTATAATTATTTAAATCAAATTGAATTATTTAATTTAAGTTAACGAATAGGAATATTCTCTAATCGTTTTCTTTTAAATCAATGATGAAGGGATACATATTTAACAGCTGTTGTTTCTTTGCCAATCAACTGTAAAATGTAATAAAATGTCATGTACCCCAAGATAAGGATGAAGCTTGACTGTCACTGAGCTACTATTTAATTTTAGCGGTCATAAATGTCGGTAATAGGTTATGATATTGGTTTATTGTGATTAATATAAATAGTTTTGGTGACAGTTGTTTGCAAATAACAAATTAGTCTTACTGTTGCAATTAAGATTTACCTGGTACCGGGCTCTGTGGAGCATACAGCCAAAAAGGATCAAGAAGAAGAATTAAGATTTACTAGGTATTCTACTTTATAAGGGAGAGAAGTTCAGAACTGATCTTAACACCACAAATATTTCTTGTTCTTTCAAATGATAATTTATTAGATGTAAAGAAAACTGTTGTATTTTTTTACACAATTTTACATAATTTATTACAACAGGAACAACAGAAATATAATACATCAAGATGGGGAAACGCCAACATCAGAAGGATAAAATGTAAGATTTTTTGCTGTTGGATATTAAGTACTATGCTATCGTGATTCACTTTGATGCAAAGAATATTATTTGTGGAAATGCAATAGGTCATATTAAAAATCATAGTTTATAATTTTCATAGGTACTTAACGTACACTGAGTGGACAACACTCTATGGCGGAAAAAAGTCTGGTACATCGGAATCAACAGAGGATACAACGTTCCGTCGTCTTCCTTATGATCATTGCTGTTTGAGCTTACAGCCATTTGAACATCCATACTGCGATGCCAGTGGGAATGTTTTTGAACTTGAAGCAATTCTCAGTTATATAAAACATTTTAAGCACAATCCTGTCACAGGAAAACCAATAGATGCTAAAAGTCTTATTAAATTAAATTTTTCTAAAAATGCTAGTGGACAATATCATTGTCCAGTTCTATTTAAGTTATTTACAAAGCACTCGCACATTGTTGCAATTAAGACAACAGGCAATGTATTTTCACATGAGGTATATTTGACAATTGATCAGTTTCTTTCTTCAAAAAACTGTACCATAATAAACATTATTGGAATCAATTACAGGCAGTTGAACAATTGAATATTAAGACACGAAACTGGAAAGATCTCGTTACTGATGAACCATTTACCAGGCAAGATATAATAACAATTCAGGATCCTACTAATGCCAACAAATTCAATCTATCGACCTTCCATCATATCAAGAATAATTTACGTGTTGAAGATGAAGGTTCGTATGACATAAATGACATGATTAAGGCATGAAAATTGATTGACTAAATTTTTAGAAACTATCAGAGAAAGAAGTGATCCAAAAGCAAAGCTCAAAACTGTTTCTATGGAAACCAAAGAGATTTTGGAGGAATTGGATAGGGAATATAAGCCTGCAGAGAATAAGAACAAAGTGGAACAACCAAAGGCTGATAAATTCAATGCTGTAAGATTCTAGTTTTTAATGCAATGTTTTAATAGAAGTGAAAATAATGAAGTTTAATTCAAGTAAAATTAAAAAAATACTTTAGGCACATTATTCGACCGGTGCCGTTGCTGCAGGTTTTACTTCTACAGTGATGCCTACTGAAACAACACATCAAGCTGCTGTAGTTGCCGAAGATTTGGTTCGATACGAACGCGTAAAGAAGAAAGGATATGTCAGATTTTTAACAAACTTTGGAGCCCTCAACCTGGAATTGTATTGTGATGTGATTCCGAAAACCTGTGAAAATTTCATAAAACATTGTCATTCTGGATATTACGAAGGGACAAAGTTTCATCGATCAATTCGTAATTTTATGGTAAACCCCAACAATTAAACGCTACTAACGTAAAAACTGACTGATATGAATTAATATTTAAAATAAAATAGATTCAAGGTGGAGATCCTACAAATACTGGGAATGGAGGAACATCTATATGGGGTAAACCTTTTGAAGATGAATTTAAAACAAATCTGGTTCATCAAGGTCGTGGAATTCTGTCGATGGCTAATTCAGGACCTAATACAAATGGTTCACAATTGTACGTCATGGATATCAGATTTTGACAGGTAATCAGTATTGATCTTGAATAAATTTATTTTACTTTTCTCAGCTTCATAACGTTTCGATCGTGTCGTCACCTGGACCGCAAGCACACAGTATTTGGAAAAATTGTCGGAGGTCTTGAAACTTTGAATGCAATTGAGAAAGTTGAAGTTGATAATAAGGACCGACCCATTGAGGATATCATTATTCAAAGAACTCAGGTCTTTGTGGATCCCTTTCAAGAAGCCGACGAACAGCTCATAGTAGAGAGATCCGCTGAATCTGAGCGTCTCGCACAGGAAGCAAGAAAAGCCAATTCGTCAGACAAGAAGGAGACAGACAATAATTTGAAAGTTTACCGCAGCGGCGTTGCAAAGTATATAAAATTGGGAAAAGACCAAGAGAAGTAAGTTCAGAATATTTATGAACTCTATTTTTACCATATATGACTGACATATGACTCTGACATTGATGCTGCTAGTTACTATTTACATTCACATACATGCTTTTTCTACAGACCTGGCAAAGGAGAAACAAGCAACGAATCTGCAGTTAAAAAGAAAAAGGATGTTTCGTATTCACTAGGTAGTTTCTCATCATGGTAATTATCAAAACATAAATTATCAAAGGAGACACAGGATTATGCACAAGACAACAATGAGAGCACGAAATTGTACCATAATGAAATACATTTTTTGCTGTATAAAAGAAATATAAATACTAGAATAATTATCCTTCCATTTTTTGTGCAATCTGCATCCTACAAAATAAACTTAAAACTCACAAAATTTCATTAAAGTCGCGGCGTTATAAAGCAACAGGTGTATGGTAAATAAATGAAACTTGTAATTGTACTGTCATTTTAACGACAGCGGTACAAAACTATGATGAATTATTGTTATAATCATTCTTACACCATTCAAGTGACAACCAAAATTTCATAATACCTAGGATTGTGCGCAGGAATTCATTTTCTCGCAAACTGGATCCAAGAACCCCTGTCCTCCATATTTGATGGTACATCCTTAGTGGCTGTTATTCCTTGTGTGTTATCACCCGCGATTTTTTATCGTAGTGTCGAGTCCCTAGGGATTCTCCTGATTTTCGAGACGCATCCAGCAGCTCGAAGATCCTCGCCAATTATACTCAGGGATGGATGACCTAGGTGAGTTATCGTATAAGTATTATTAACAGCCTCTCATCAATCGCCAGCGACTAACCTCAAATTCTACCAACAATACAATCAATATTTATTTGAGTGATTTAGCTTGTCTATACACTCCAAATTGACACTGTCATCTCTCAATAACAATCAATCAATTATTCTACAACATTTATCCACCAATTGTCTATTTATTAACAAAAGAATGTTATTTGTTTTCGTGAAATTCATACTCTGGTTGGGGACGCGATTAATCTACAATAAAGCGGCGCGCGAATTTACAAATTTTTTCCAGAGAAAAATCAGCATCTTAATTATAATAAAATAATCTATTTCTATTTGATAGAATCGATAATATGTATCACTGATAGGGTACAATAGAAATATTGTGATATCTATTAGAAAAAAAATGTCGTAGTCATGTAGTCATGATTTATCGTATCGTTCAAAGTATCGACTGGCTTGTTTCTGATAATAGTTTTATATTTGAGTATGACAAGTCATAGACAACAAACGTTTGCCTATGTAACCAAAACTCTAAATGATGGTTTCTATACTCTCTATATGTGCATATGTGATTAGAGTGATGTCAGCTTAGCGTAAAATCGTTGGAGAGGGACGAGGTATTATCTAGACGCGGTCTGCTTGCCAGTCTCAAATCTATCGCCGAACGTTGCGTATCGTTTCACGCTTGTGTCACCACGGGAGTTTATAATTATTACAACGCGGGATGATTGTGAATTCCAATGTTATTTATTGTGCGCTTCTAAGAGTAACACATGTTGATTACGAGATCGTTGAATACAAAAGTGTCGATTGATCCGAGTGTCAACAGTTAAAAATTTAAAATTTAAGCTCAGCATTAGGTTTTGCATCACCATACGCACTAGTCAATTGTATGTACTAATTATATATTTGAAAAGGCAATAATTTTTGTAATAAGACCAAATATTTTGATTTATTATCAAATCTACTGCTAGTCAATAAATAATAACGAGTCTTGAATTATTTATATACATAGAATGAATGGAATTATCTGTTCATTGATTTGTCCAAAAACATCGTTGTTTTGACTATCGCAGATTTATTGGCGACATTTCATTTTCTTGTTTAACGAACTTGAAAAGTTTATATATAACGTCTGGCTTTGAACGTCCACGTCAATCAACGCTTTTCTCTAGACTAACTCTGTTTCAAACTCGACATTCTGTTCACTCGTTACTTAGGGTAACAAGTTCGTAAAGATTGGCAGGTTAGATAATTTCCATAATCAAAATATCAAAATTTATCAATCCTTACACCCCACGAGATAAATCCACTAGAGGTTACTAGTATTATCAAAAAAACCATTAACCACATACGCGACCCTTAAAATCGATCCCCGAATCGCATCACAGAGTCGGTCTAAACAAAAATTCCAAGCACTTAGTAAAATCAATTAAACCAATCTAGTAAATTATTAATAATAACAATCCCCTAAGAAATCAATAAAATATTCTACAAAAATTCTTTACAGCACATTTCGGTAGAACATTCCCTCAATAAAATTCAAACACCTAATCAAAATTCTTCACTGGGTTGCAATATCTAATTACAAGTGTTTCTATATACGTAATCGCGACTTCTTGTCCGGCTGCGGGTATAT
Organism: Trachelus troglodyta; assembly: GCA_030142635.1. Lineage (NCBI taxonomy): Eukaryota > Metazoa > Arthropoda > Insecta > Hymenoptera > Cephidae > Trachelus > Trachelus troglodyta. The sequence goes on along the minus strand of JARQTJ010000857.1, from coordinate 208,423 downwards.
TAATAGACAAAAGAAGTCTACGCCGACTAGGAGTGCGCGACTACGACCGCGAGAACGACAACTAAGACTACGACGAGGTGAACTGACAGTGGCGAGAGGGTTCCTGAAATAATCATCCACTCGTCTTTCTCTCATTTTTATTTTTCTCCATTTTCTTCTTTCCTTCCTACCATTCTCGGTACACGGGGCTCTCAACGGCAATTTCCTCCAATCTTACGACGAACAACACTAGCCGTCGCATCTTCCCTCAACTAATACGAATGATTCTCCAGATTCGTTTAACGTTCTCTAATCGCAAGTTATCCGTGCATAAATATAAATCATACCATAAAGTTATCCTCAATAGTCAATTTAAGGATAGCTCGAAAAGCAAACCGTAAGACAACAGTACAAGTGGTCGAACACGTGTTTTCAAAACTTGGCACAGATATTCCTGAAATCGATGCACAGATCTGTAGTGCCAGAGTAAAGTGCAGTGAAGTGTACTCCGTAAGAGAGAATAAAATAATTATTTCGTAAAATGGCAATGGATAGAACGATGTATGGCAAAGTCGAACCCGGATCAACTTATCAGCCTTATCGTATAACCATTAAAAATGGTTCACCACCTGGATGTAAGTTATATTAATTTTTCATCTTTTCACAATCCAAATACTACCCTGTCTATACTGACTTAGAGAAAACAAGTATTAACCAATATTAGCTGGCAAATTTGTATAATTATTCATGGTAATTGCGATATTCAGGATATATTAATACCGAAAGGTCACAGGTTAAGAGTCAGTGATAGCTATAAATAATTATTTGTATTCTCATAAAATACTCATCTATGTTTTAATCGCTTAATTATCATCTCCTTATTATTTTTTTTAATAACATTTCTTATTGGTAAACGCATTTGTTTCTCATGGACGAAGTGGACTGTAAGGTCTCTATATAAAGCATACACTATAGTAGCTGTACATCTTTCTTATTATTCTATTTACTAATTTCGTATACGAAATTTCTACGGTGCTTATGCTCGTCTCTATCAGGTTGATTAATGCATCGTTATTCGGTGCACCTATCACGTAAATTATTAAAGTGTGTATTAAATTCCTCTACGTGTTTAGTATGTACCGCTCAAAGCGTACACGTACCGGGTGCGTATATAATTATGTGACACGTGAAAGCAAGACAGATAAATATATATATATCTTCTCGCGACTTCCGGCATCGGTCACAGACTTTCCTTCGTGTTTCGTGGTTACGTTTTACCGTTATGCTAATTATTCGTAATTAGACGAATAAGTAATACCTTGACTGTAAATAATTTAGAATCAAAATTTCATGTGGATTCTGACGTATTTTTTTATTTATCCGCAGAATACAATGACGCTCGTTTATTCTATTCTGTGTAAATGAAATGACTGATTTGCTCTTGATCTGTCGAATTTTTCATGATAAAGGCGTCTCTTCAACGTTCGTTGCGTCAGCGATTTTATTACGCGTATCGCCTACAACCAGTTAGCCTTATGACCGTCCTACGTAAATGAGGATATATATAGGATAAAATTAGCAGACGTTCATTAGGTTTCGTATATCTGTGAGTGCTCACGTGTCCAATATGATATAAAGTTGTAGTTACGGACAGATGCAGTTCTGGTGGTTAAGAAGATACGATGGATTCCGTAATAGCTTGCGGAAGTTGGTCATGGTTGATTTACGCCAATTATTTGACGAGACTGCAAAGTACAGAACGGGCGAATTAATAATTCGCTCTGTCGCCCACGAGTTATTACGTTAATGTTTTGATAGAGAGGACGGACACTGCATATAGCACATGAAATTGATGTAATAAGGCACGAAAGCGGCCTTTACAAACTGTTGACCATTTTCCATCGTTATTTTGTAAGGCGAGTTCGCGGCCGCCTGTAAAATGGACGACCTTATATGGAATCCCTTTGAAATAATTCCGATTGTCGTTGCGAAAGAGTCATGACTCAGGACTTATTACCGACACGTAGGCCTTGACACTAAACTTCTCTATTTATATGGATTATAATATTTACCCATTATTCCTCGCAATTTCTATGTCACATCGAATCGCGTACGATGGCCATTGAAATAGCTGCGGCAATTTGAATTCCCTTACGTCCAGTGACATCTGTTTGAGAGTTTATAGTATCTCGTGAAATAAATGGCGTGCAATCAATATTTTTCGACTTCTCTTTACCTATAATCAGTACAAGGATTCTGACTCGAAGTAACCGTAAGAATAAAGTGATACCATAGAGCAATATGTCAGTTACCGACATCGTGCATTCGCTCTACCGTGCCGACTGAGCCGCCGTATGGTTCAACGTATATCCGCTATGTATACCATGCGCTGTGTACGATACTAAGAAAAATTGTACATAATAAATTCTTGAAAAAATTGCTTTCAATTGACAAGTCTTGTTTAATATATTTAAAAGTGAGATGCATCAAGTTTATCTGGCGTGACGCGTGAATCCGACATGCATAAAATGACGTTTAATCGGGACTTTGATTAGACACGTATGTCGCTTATATGCGTGTCACGCGTGTGACACAGGAGCTCGAATAATTTTTCATTAATTTATCTCCACGCGAATGAAATGCGAAAGAGAACGTATACAGGTATAACTTATTCGCGGTATTATTTCCATCTACAGCAGCGGCATTAGAAGCTGGGATTGGAAGTCGATGACGTCATTGAAATCCACTCTCGTACAGTTTACAAGGAGAATCGCGTTCAGTCTCAGTCATTCATTGCTCTTTGCTAGCCAGTCACTTCTTGGTTTACCCTTTTGACGGTTCAAAGTTAGACGTCGAAGCTGCAAGCTCGATTCCAAAATTCCTGGAAGCTTTCGTTTCCCTTTTTTTTACCGTCGTGTCAAGACGTATAAACATTGGCCAGGCCAACTTTCGTTGAAACTTCGCCAAGAAGACATTTACAAGACTGCGGCATTGTACGTGAAAACTGGAGTCGAATTCGGCCTGGATAAATTTACTCAATTTCTTTGTTTCTCCCGATGAAATCACTGGATTTCCAGTAACTTTGCAGGATACAGGAGTAAACTACATTCAGTGTAACTCAGTGAGCGATTACGCGTATGGTTTCGTGTGACGAAAAGAAAGATTGCGTTTGTCCTTCGTGTAACCGCGGAAATATGGCTACCCGCGAAATCTCCTCGGTTTCCGTTTCGCGAAAATATTCATGCTCCATTCTTTATTGAGTAACTAAGACCGGCATACGTGCAGTGGCCATTGTTAATTCAGTAACAGTCGAGTGCAAGTTGAATCACGCTGTCGCTTCAGTGAAAATTTTAAATCCGTGTCGTTCAAGCGATGCACAATAATATAGTGAAATATTGTGCTTCTATTTCCATTGTCGTCTTCTGCGGATACTCCACGCAACAGTATTCTTAGTTGACCTTGCTAATTAGCTGGGACTTCGTTCTTTCATCTTTGTTACGCGATTTTGAATCGGATTAAGGCGCTGTCACAAGTGAGGCAAACGAGACATACCAAAGAAATGACTGGTGAGTTTAAATATAGATAAGTATTCATTTTCATGGCAATACTTTATGGAGGAGAACAAATTTAACGCTCCATGCATCGTAACATTTCATTGCAGTATTCTACAATTAAATGTTCGCATGACTTCCGTTGTACTACTAAACTGTATCCGTTACATGCTTGTACATCCACCTTGTATACTTTGACGGTTAATCATTTGAAATAATAGTGTCTGCTCGCTACCGGTATTTTAATTTCGAATTACTATGTGGGACGTAGGTGCAAGGTAATATTCGGTTTTTCATATGCCGTAGGTTGATGCGTGGTTGTAAGTAGCGCGCACATTAAATAGATACGAGATTTGAAAACGATCTGTGATCAGTTCGAGAAGGATCGTCGTGCTACGTGGTTTTTATTAATTCTCTCCTATCGCACCGATTTAGTAATAATAATCGTTGACAGCCTAACAAAACGTGTGTGCCGAGTGAAAAATAATACAAATATCAATATCAGAGAGTGATTAAAACTTTGAGAATAAAATATTTTTTCGTAAATATCGACAATCGTAGTAAAACTTTGTTTTGATAAGTGTTAGCGTATTAATAAATTTTATATTTCCAATTCGTATGCGGATTCGGCATAACCAAATTTCAATTTTCCACTTTATGTATACTTATTTCGGCCAGCAGTTCCGTCTTAATTAAAAAATATTCTCAATTACTATCGCGTCGAGTGGGCTTTTCAGATTTCTCTCTTCAGTTTCCATATGAGGCTCGCTACGCTCAGTCACATCCTACGCAAATCTTTAATATCGCACAAGACGTGCCACGCCATTATTTAACAAGAACTCAAACACGGGATTCCTCCATAATATAACACTCCTGAAAAATTTTTTTTTAAATATACAATATATCAAACCAAGCCCTATACTCTGACTACCATAAGAAAGTCCATTTAAAAAGCCTGCATTCCCATCGCAACAATTGATATTGATTTTCGATACAGTCTCCGTGAAAAATAATATTAACTGCGTACAAACTATCCAATTTCATGCACCATCAGTCACTGGGAATTAAAATCGAAAGAACGTTGACTCTGCTACCGGAACAGGAGCGTCGCCCACTCAGTAACCGGAAGTGCATTCTGCAGCGTTGCAAACAAAAGCAACATCACTGACTTAACAAAAGAAAAACTCAAGGCTACTTTTCACCCGTCCGTTCCCGTCCGCTTTAACGGACGAGCGGGAATTTCAAAACTTCTTATAGAACATCGTGTCTCTCGTTTGCCATTAAACGGAATCTATTCATCAAGCAGACCTTAGCCAATATCGAATATTTATCGGAGTTGGCACGGAAGCCAATAATACTCAGGAAATTAGTATGAGCAAGGTATTCAACCTTATACTAGTTTGTATGGCCGGTAGTAGGTCGTAGGTGGGACTTGGTTATTTTTGGGGTGTGCTATCGGCGTAACTAGGTGAAAAAGCTCGGCGGCACTCTGACGAGTGTATGTATATATGTATATATAATATATACATATCCACAATGATATATAGTTATACACGATATATATGTACATATATATCTGGCTCTGTCTCTGTGTCTGAAACTAGTTTTACACGGAGGTTTGGCTTTGTATGCCAGAGACGAAACGTGCTAGAGAACCTTCGGCCACCTCCGACGCGAATTCACGTAACACGGTTTCATCTAGGTGCATCACTTGTCTGCGGTGTCTCTTGATATTTTCTAAATTTCTTTTTCGACTATATTTATATTGTGTATCAATACTTACGGGTGGATAACGTGCTGTTACGTCATATGAGTATCGGTCGATGTGAGCTTGTTAAATACCGGAAGTGCCTTGAGTGACCATCGTTGACGAGTCAATGAAGTTTCTCTGATTTTTGTAATAAAAATTTTTCTTCGACGATTTCTTTTTAACGATCATTGGGATTAGTGATTTTCTTTTTTTTTTCAAAATAAATATTTTGATATTCGAGCCCTCTTTCGCGGTTTTGCTTGCTACCCGTTTTCACGGGAATTTACGATTTATTTTTATCCGGACTACTTACTCTGTAACCCGTAGCTGGCGCCAGTGCTGTAATAAATTTAGTTGGAGTACTTTCCTAGGAATTTTTGTTTTGACCAATGCAGATATTTTTTTTTAGCGGGTAAAGACTAAAATTGGTATTGAAGTTACGCAAGGAATTGCCACTGTGAATTTTCGTGAAATTTCCTAGACGCGAGTGATTAATTAATTTTTTGATTTAATATCAAAAAGTTTATTTTAATTAAGGATCATTAAAATGACTACGTTAATGAGACCCATGTCGCCTATTACACCGGTACGCTTGGCCACTATCGAGCGACACGCTCGATGGGAACGACACATTAGTAAGTTTAAAATGAATAAGAAAATAATGTGAATTAACCTTAATTAACTTAGTCAATAATTACCTTAATATGTAATTCGAGTTTAAAGAAAAAAATAAATAACAAATATCAATAATTTCGTCAAGGCATCCCCGATTACTAAAATTGCGCAAGGCCTGTTTACACGCGGATCACTTTCTGATATCGAGGTTTACGTCGCGAGATGATTCAGACGCATAAAATAGAGTCGGGCTCGATGCCAGGGTTAAGCCCCATTCATACCACGCGGCACTACGGAATCCCACGACGGCTCCGACACTACTTTAATGCACGACTGCGTCGCCTAAGATGCATCGCGCGTTCTACTGGCCCAGAATGCAACGGAAAATGATAACAGTCGCATCCTCCAGTCCGTTCAACGAATTTATAACTGGATCATCCAATTGTGCAGCATCTCTTTGGTCCAAGATCAAATTTCAAATTTTCAGCAGAGGCGGAACGCTATGCCAATGTTTTGACTGGGCCTTAATCCTTTTATCTATACGTCCGACGGTACAAGAGAAATTGTCAGACTTAAGTCATACACACGTTGTTATCCTTATGTCGGAAATGTTTATGATGGAAATAAATTCCACTAGGTATGTTCAATTTGTTGCCAACTTTGAACAGATCTTTATGTTTTGTTAGGTATATATGCATATATGTATATATTGTTCATCTGATATTTATTCTTTCTAATACTTGTCTAGACGAATTCCATGCCGCGCACGAGTTCTGAAAAGTATCGGGACTTGCCGGTAACTGTGCACGGGGCCTTAAAGGCCCCTAATCCGACCCGTACGATTCGCCGGAGTCCGATAGCATGGAATCTCCCTCCACCTTCGTCTCCTTCTCATGACTAAACCTTCTTACTCTTCTTCTACATACTGAAACCTCCAGCAGGACAGTGCACTGTCGTCTCAGCCGGCAATCGGTTCTGCGCTGTAGTATAATAACAAATATTTAATCAGATCTATTCCGGTTGTATTTATACGTATCGTTATGCTTTATCCATAGTGTGCATCGATCGCATGACGCGTCTTATCATTGGCGTTATCCCATATCGATTGTATACGTTTTTAAGAAATTCACGTGGAATTACGTCTCTCTTCGAAGTTTAGTGAAGTGCAGCGGTGTCTGTTTTGCGATGGAAAAGTTTTTTGAGCTACACGAATCGGATAGAACCGGAAGTAGGGACCTTCTGAGTCTTGGTGAGAATTTTGTATCTAAGCTTTCACCATTTTAGTATCCTCGATTAGGATTCAGTCTGGATGTCTTTTAATTCTTTGTGAAATTCAATGCAGCCTTTGTTATGTCCTTGGAGACAGGGACGAGGTCGGCGCTGGAATGTAAACCGGCTCTTCCGAGAAAGTCCTCACAGTTTAATTGTGTACAGCCTTTACGACTGAAAAGTACTTGCCGTTTATCAACTGAGCGTTGCCGTATCGTTTCTTGTGGGATGAAAATTATCCTGATTAATCTAGTTATGTTTGACGTTTATTATTAGATTATTATTGGACACAGACGCTTTTCAGTTTACGCTATGTACTTGGGCAGTGGAAAATTTAAGGTTAGGGATGTCGCCTTTTTGTTTTCACTTCTTGGTTGTGCTTCACCATTATTTGCTCGGATTATGAGCGTTCATTTTTAGAATTATGACGGCACATGTCTCGGATACAGACGCGCAACGCACCCAGATAATACCAAGGGAGTAATTTTGTATACCTAGACTTGCTTCAGATTCCAGACTACAGTGCGCTTGTAAAAATATCAACTTAGAGGTTAGGTTCAAGCGCGTTAGCGGTGTATACGCTGGAAATGGTATTTTTCACAGGAAATCTATGACGTACTGGATTGTCTGATGGACAATTAAAATTGTTTTTATATCGATGACTTTTAGTACTGACAATATTTTTTTAATATTCTTCATTCTTTTTGCTACTTGCAGACGCGCTACTTGCCGATCTGCAGAATACGGTTTCTCCGGAGGGAAATCACGTTGGCAGCAATGCAACACCCGGTTATGGTTCTCTGAATGGTACTCGGACACAGGCTACTGGATACAGAGGCTACGATAACCGGACGTCTCCTTTGCCATCACAGTCTGTAAGTAATGCACGGAGAATATATACATATATTCTTTAGATAATTAGAAGGAGAGTGATAAAAAACAATAAAAATTTAAGACAAGCATTGGTATACAGTTACACAATCCATCACTGTTAATTGTTTGTGCTATTATTTAGATCAATTATGTGCATTAATATGCTTAAATCTAGTGACGGTCGTGATTTTTTGCAAATTAGCGTAAAAGCACGGCATTACTGAGAATGGAGAGAAAATAAGGAAAACTAGTTTTTCTACGAGAAAGTGCAGGAGTGCAGCTAGAAGGACATGACTGCAGTAGGAAAAGTTGGTTGAGAATCTTTCAAAGCTGTTGTGCTCCAATTTAAGAGTTAACGAAGCTCAATGAAAGGATTTGTGTCATCGACGAACTTGGCCATCGTGTATATGTATACACATGTATATCAGGGTTATTCAGCTGGAACGCATCATGTTGAGCTTATCAGTATATTTGGAAATCTTTCATATGTCCAGAATATGATAATCATTTTGAAAGAACTTCAGTAAAAATATTTCTCGAATCGGACTATTTTACCGCTGACAATTGTAGTTGGTTTATAAGCAATGTGATGTATAATACTTATGTAGAATTCGTTATAATTCGAAATTAAGTATCTAATTTATGAAAGAACTAATTGATTCGAAATTTAGTTGGTTTTGGAAAAGCATTTGTGTAAATTGGCTGTGCTTGGTAAATAATTTGTAATATTTTAGAATAGATATGCCGCTCGATGCTGTATTTGTTCATAGCGATGCAGCGCTGTGGTTATTCAAATCGCAAGCGAAAGCCCGCGTATTTGTTCCTAGTACCTTATACAAATTTTAATGCGCACGACGTACACGAAATAGTTAGAATCTACATTACACACCATCTGTAGGAATATCATTGAAACCATTCTAACCTGGTACACACATATGAATTCATGCCATGTTTCTGCCGAGTAGTTTCATCTATTCTCCAACAGATGGCGACACGAGCGCCAAGCTCGGCGGAAGTCTTCTTCGACGACCTTTCTTATTTTATATATACAACTCAAAATAGCTTACAAGGATCTTCGGATAATAAGAGAAATAAGCTTTACCAGCAAACAGTCGATGTTTGTACTCGAGTCTTTTCATTAGTCAGAAATAAATTATATTTTGATCTTACGTTCTTTAGACATACTTTCAATTGCGTTTTTCATCGATGCTAACGAATTTTACAGACGTGAGCATGGTCGATGCTTTCACGGGTGTCGAATTTCATGAGGCGTGTCTAAAATACTTAAAAGTTCTATGCGGTATGATTAAACAAAGAAAGAGAATCCGCAAGCATTAATCAAAATGTTCTTTGTCCTGTAGCTTTAATCACTGTTTTCAAATTTCTCGTCCAAAGTTTCAACGACACGACGAAGTAGACCTCAGGTCACGTCAAGTTGCAGACACAAGGCATGAAAAACTTTTACCCTCACATCTGTTGCTTTTCCCTGTGCTCTATTGATTTCTGTTACGTACATACATTATTTAAAGTACATATATTATTTAAAGGACAGAATTCGATCTGCCTTGCTCGACACTGTAAACTTCTACACAGGATCTATATAAAATACTTCTGCAGTGGAAAACAGTTTAAACATCACGGTTTGACTGGCAAAATCAGCCTTTAGTCTAGTTGAGGGTTAGACTGAAAGTTAAAGCAGCCTTCGAAGATGCTTAAGCAGGTAATAAACGTTGTCTTGCTCAGTGATTGTTTATTTCTCACGTCGCATATGTTTAACACTCGCCTGACGCGAATTTCGTCTATCGGCCATTGTCTAAGTGACTCATCGATCTGACCTTAATTTTAATGACTACTTCCATTGACGCCTATAGGTATACTAAAAGTTTTCTTTAAATATTCTTTTATTGATTTTCTAAAGTTATACTTCTCACAATTAATCGTAGGCGTACCATCGTCAGATATATTCATAACGTACAACGTTCTATTTGACTAGCGCAGTTAGTCAGTTCGTAGTTTGAAATTTTCAAGAGGCGTCTTCACGAAAGAGTTCGCTGATATCGTAAAGATCGTGCAGCCCGTAGGAAGTTGCGTGGACCGGGCTCCGTTCTATAATTAGAGGTTATTATGCCTATAAATAAAGAGACGCCAGTATCACCGGGAAAACAAGCAGTTTCTTCCACCACCGAAGAAGCACCTTTCGATGATGTTTCCAGACACAGCCGACATGCCCTTCTCCTTCCGTTCATATTAACAACAGTCGGTCCAGACCTAGAAGAGGATCGGACGTTAATGATAATTTTGACGCAACGACAGGTTAGCACGTGTAGAACATGGAAATAATTTTATAAAATATTTTTAAAGATATTAAGTAAATCTTTTTAATATGATTATTAGACAATTTTTCAACGTACGCGTGGGGCTCTTGCTTATTTCCTGTAACTTCATTAGACACGGTTCTAGCTTTTCGAAGCACCGTGTAAAAGGGCCCGCTGTGTATTCACGTGACTGTGACGGAAACAAGGTGGTTCGCCGTGCTAAAAATAATACTCAGGAACCTGAATGTGTTGCCTCCTCGCAAAATTTCATCTTCTCGCGAAAATTTTGCCTGCCTGTATTTCGCTTTCGGACACTGGCTCTCTTTCGTCTTTCTCAAAAGAATCGGAACGCTTGTATTATTGACCGTTCGCCAAAGGGGATACTTCGCTGGCGTAAACAGACAACGCAACATCGTTCGGTCGAAGAAAACATTGAGGCTTCATTCTTTCTTTGCTCGAGGGAAAAAACACGTGTCTCTAATCTGGGTATTGGGTACAGTAAGTTTTCTTAGTACTGGGACTCTTGAAACTTTAAAAAGAAAAAGTCAATGTCGTTGAAAACTTTCGTTCGGACTAAAAGTCGGAAACGGATCGATGACGTTTTCAGGTACAGTACAGTGTAAAAGTTATTGTGAACCTTGAAACTCAAGGCAATTTATACTGTTTATGAATTTTTTTTTAAATAGCTCGACTCTGATGAAATTCATTGATCGGTACTGTATCTTGTGCGTAGCACGAGTGTATATATGGTAATACGATTTCTTCATAATATTGAAAGCCTATTGATAGATTCTCGCATCGGTACATTGGGAAACGCGGGATTATGAAAAGTACGTATGGGTCTCGTTGCTTTAATGTTAAAAGCTCAAAGCAAAACTCGCCGATATGTCTCGCGGACATGTTTCCGTTGGTTTGCTGTTTCGGTTATTTCTGGACGGACAACTCAGCAACCCAGTTTCCATCGACCGGATGTGCGGTTATGCCATTTTATCGCCAAAAAATTTATGTTCTCGGCAGTATCGACTCACGGAATTAGTAGGAGCAGGATAGAAAATTAGAGATCAGGAGAAAAATAATAGGAACAGACAAGGTGGGTCCGTACAGTTCTACCACGGAATCTGGCACCAGGATAAATTTGAGTCAAGTTCATTTTTCATAGAAGAAGAAAAAAAGTGAGACATTTAATTTATTTTCAACGTTAAAAATTATCGTAGCCTGAAATTTATAGATTGATTTATTTTTTGTATTTATTTAGTTTTTTTTCATGAATTCTCATCAACGATTCTCTTTCTTTCTTCATGCTGCTCCCGGCTAATTGATTGGGGATGCTTCGAGTGGCTCAAAGTTACTCGTTGACGTATCCTGATTATTTTGTTCACTTAGTGGGGAAATCAATGTTAAACATTCCTTTCAACGAGCTCCTATTCATTGAGGAGTTGAAGAGGTTCCAAAACGTGCCGAGAATTATTCAAAGCTGGGAACGCGTGCCGCTTGTCTTGGTAGAAGATTGCGCATCGACCTGACATCACGCTTTGGAATAATGCTGAACTATTTGGGGAGGCTGGCACGTTGCCCTTTTTACGTGAATCGCAAAAAAAAAGAGCCTTAGGGGACTGTCTCCTCCTGTACGTCCCCTTTGGAATAGTTTAAAGAAGTAAAACATCTTAATGAAGCTGCGGTATTCGTACTGTTAATATTTAATTGAAATTTTTTATTTTTCTATTTACAGCCAACCTATCAAAATCGAGAAGCCATGGAGGAGACCATCACCAAGACTGGAACAAGTCCTTACGGGCAGACCGGACCTGGTGGAAAAATGCCATCCTTGAACAACAACCTCTCCGAGCTGGATACTCTTCTGCAGGATCTCAGCAATGCGCACTACAACTCTCATTACCAAGATAGAGGTCCTTGAAGGATTATACATATATTAATATTATACGTTTGATTTAGTATTTAATTAGACGTTAAATTTTCTATGGGAAAGCTTAGAATTAATGAAAGAAAAAAGAAATGTAGACGTATCAGTTTTCACTGATGATTCAAACATCTTTTTTTTTTTAAGTCTGGAGTATCAATCGGTTATCCGTAAAATTGGCTGTTTGCCATTCTTCCTTAGTGAAACCGCGTTGCTATTAATAACGGATGTTATAAAAGATAGTAATCAGGTGGCGGTTCTTTATCGACCTATTTTCGGTCTCCTTTGCCTCCTTCGACCTTCTTCTACCTCCTCTTCGTTCTCCTCTCCTTCGACCTTATTGAATCCTGGCAGCGTCGAACGCCAATTTGGAGGATCACCAAATTTCGATACACAATTTCCTATTTGCGTCCTGTTACCACTTTTGTTTTGTAAACCGCAAGTTCCGGGAAACTCAAATGTGTAACTCCTGGCTGTCGCTACCGAGAAATTACACTTTATCAGAACATCGCGTCACCCGTCTCACAGAATTTTTTAAAAAGGAGACTTTTGATGCGATTAATGCTTTGACTACTAAATATTCCTTTATGATATATTAATTTCAAATCACTGTTATTTAGTAAATTCCTTTCTCTTAAAACAAATGCTTATGTGTTACAGATCGAGCTTCCATCGGTGCACTTAATGGAGGTGCAACCAGTCCTATGCTACGTTCACCAAGTAGTTTGTCGGCCTCAAGACCCACTGTTGATTCTCTCCTAGAGGAACTGAGTACCGCAGTTCCAACCGGGTAAGAATCCAAAGAATATTTTCTTAGGTCCAAGTAGAGCTGACTTTAGTAAGATTCTGAAAGAAGAACGTAGAGCCTTGCGACGGTGAATCATCCGAGCCAATGATAAATCTTCATATTCTTGTTTCAGAGATTACAACCCTGACGGAAGAGTTAAGGTAACCATCCAGGAGACTTCAACGGAAGTACAACCTGTGTACGAAGGTTATCCATCCTCACAAACTGGATCTCTTAATAGAGGCTATGCGAACGGTCATGCAGCTAGCAACGCTACCAAGGAGTTAGACGACCTTATGGCTTCGCTTTCCGAGTTCAAGGTGAATTTTCTTTATTTACTATCAAAGACAAAGTAATGAGACACGTCTTGAAGATTATTAGGAAAAGAATTATACAATGGAGTATCTCTATATGGTATGAGCATCCTGTGATATTTCTACAGTGATGTCACTAAGAGGTACCTCCCCCCTCTCCCCCTCAACCATTGTGGATCAGGATTCCAACTGCGTGAGCATAGCTGCCATTGTTCTGCCGTTATCAGTCCTCCTCGTCGATGGATACTATAAAAATATTAAAGATAGAAGATGTTAGTCGAAGATAATCGAAGATGGTACCGCCGATCCTCCCTATCGATCCCCGTAGATTTCCGTAGAGTCTCCGGGTTTCCGTGGCTCTGCCCATTCTTGGCTGGCCAGGTTACCGAAATAGCTGGTGCTAGCTAGCGAGTGCGAAGTGGGGAAATAAAGAGCGGGGAGCCAGAGAAGCCACGGTCCCAACGAAGATTCGGCCAGTCTGCAAGCTCTTCGGGAACGATCAACATCTCCTCTGGTCTCTGGTTTTTTTCATCTCACAACCGAATTCGCGTTCGACCCACATACGCGTGTCTATTAATAAAATATATCTCGCCCACGCGCGTCTCTCTTTCGCTTTTTCTCTCACTCACTCGTCTCTTTGACTATCCGACAATCATTCAAGTTCCATACTTTAAGATCTGTTACGATCCTATAATAATCGATAGGTTTACTTCACGACGATTGATACAGGCTTTGCCTATTATCTCTCTCGACACCTTCAGACGCAGCCATGAAATTTTATTACCATTTTATATCACTATATTAATGGGTATCGTCGGATTTTTAATGGTTTTATTTAATCCATCAATACGACTCTAATATCAACGTTTGATTAATGATCAATAAAATTACTTGAAGTTTTACCTTTTAATTAACGCGGTCTATCTCATCTATACTTATGGAATATCGAGAGGATTTCTTCGTTTGGAACAGTTTTATATAAGAATTTCTTTGGATAGTAGCATCTGTTGATTTTATTGATTTATATTTACAGGCTTTTTCATCATACGCACTACTGGGGATGGCTTAACGTTACTTTGGGGTTTCAGATTAATGGTAGTACCCATCAACATCAAACGGTGACTGACTCCCCGTACGCGAAGCCGAACAAGGCCACGAAGAGTTCACCCCAGCCCGAGACTCACACCAGGATTCACATAAGCGAAAGTCACACGGCTCATTATTATCAACCGCAGCAAGGAGAGAGTCATCTCGCACAGCCTGCGACTCAAGTCAAACAGAATCAGTTGGATTCTATGCTAGGGAACCTACAGGCAGACATGAGCCGCCAAGGAGTTAACACTACGCAGAAGGGCTGCTGCAGCGCCTGTGAGAAACCGATCGTCGGACAGGTGCTTATTCGTTTAATGAATTATTGTTCAGGTGCCAGTGGCTACTGCGAGGAAAAAGTTGACAGAGGATACCAAGCGTTTGTGGTTCTATGAATATTATATTTTTTATGGATCTACAGGTTATCACGGCTCTGGGTAAAACATGGCATCCCGAGCACTTTACCTGCACTCACTGCAACCAGGAACTTGGTACTCGCAACTTCTTCGAGCGCGAGGGTCATCCTTACTGCGAGCCGGACTATCATAATCTGTTCTCGCCACGATGCGCATACTGCAACGGTCCCATTTTGGACGTAAGGGACACACAGATGATTTTCCTTAGATGCGTTTTATTACCTTTTTATTGAAATTTTCTTCTAGAAATGCGTCACTGCTCTGGAGAAGACCTGGCACACGGAGCACTTCTTCTGCGCTCAGTGCGGAAAGCAATTCGGAGAGGATGGCTTTCATGAGCGCGACGGGAAGCCTTATTGTCGCGAGGATTACTTCGACATGTTTGCTCCCAAGTGCGGTGGCTGCAATCGCGCCATTATGGAAAATTACATCTCTGCCTTGAACAGCCAGTGGCACCCGGACTGCTTCGTTTGCAGGGTAGGCACTTGTTTATGTGTATCTTGGGATAGAGGAGAGAAGTGATTTTCTTACAGGATACCTGGAGAATACGTGAGAGTATCTGCGGAGAGTCATACGTTAACGAGCTTAGCTCACGGAATATTTTCAGCCGTCAGAGTTGTTATTTACCAGCGCCCTAGGTCTTCTGCTCAAGGGAATATGCTTGCAGGACTGCAAGAAACCGGTTTCCGGAAAATCCTTCTACGCCATGGAGGGTAAACCTGTGTGCCCCAAGTGCGTCGGCGTGGACGACGATGAGGAGGAAGAGGAAGAGGAGGCTTAAGAGAAAATCGTCAGGGGCAAACAAAAGCATCGTCTGCGCGTGACCCCCTATGCCCCTTGAACTTCGACATGCGAAGTTCGGTCCCCCAATAGATAAAAGCAAAGAGATATCAATAATGTATGACCGTGGACGATGCTTTTTTACTTCGTGTCACCATTTATTTGGTGATGACGAAAACGCGTCACTCGTTCCAGATTTCAATGGCTTTTCAGCGTCGATCAATTCCGCCTTGTCCTCATCTAGTTCTACCACACGTACGAGCGCACGATCATGGAAAGTTAAAGGAACACTAAACACACACGAACCACACGAATCGAGATCGGACTGTCAACTTCCCCCCCAGCCTTCAAGTTAAATCGAGTTGATCGTCCCAAGGAATTTCAGCGACGCGTTTAAAGCTTTATATACAAAAAATTGTACTAAAAATTTTTAAGAAACAGGACATTCGATTATCAGGGTGTCCTCTTTTGTCTTTTCTCTATAGGCGAAGCGAGATCACTCGTCTAATATTACTATTGTTTGTATTGTAAAGAGCTAGAAATAAATGGTGGAGAAAAAACAACAACAAAAACAACAACCACAAACACACACTCACTCTGGGCCAGGACTCTGGACCTAGTTGACTATTCGTTAACCATGGTCAGGGTCGTGTGTTCGGTACTTAAACCGTCGCCTGAACTCGATTCGTGTCGGTTAAGTCATTAGGTTCCTTTTTCTCTTTTCTTGCTTACTTTAGATTCAGGTTGAGGTCGTGCGTTCCTATCGTTACTTGATTATTCTTTTTTTTTTGTTAGGAGTTTTAATTGACTTACGAGCATTCCTACAAATTGCTTCACGTTCCTTCCGATTGATTCTATCTGTACCATTCTTAGAATTGGTGTTCTGGTAGAATTTTGGAAATTTTATACAATGTTAAATCTATCGAATAATAGCAAGTGAACACTGTTTTCTGGACCGTGATTAATATAATTACGTCGTTATTGATAGGCTGATTTGAATTTAAGAACAAAGAATCTTTTTCTTTGATTTAATAATTCATGTAGGGTATATTTCTATCACGATTCGATGGAATATTTCATTAGTTGTTGCACTGTGATGGAAAAACAGATTAGACTAGTTTACGAACTTGACTTACATTATGCAGGTGTTTGCTCAGAGACTCTAAATAAGTTGGCAATGACAGTGGATAGATTTATCGCTACGATGCTAAAATTACTTTAAGCAGCAATGTCACTTTAATTAGCTTGTGCATTAGCAACGAGGTAATTAGCCTGTGACAGGTCGTAGACAGTTTGTCGTAAATTTTGAAACGGTTCCAAGAAAACATTGTCGTTAATTTTCCTTCAAATATTATAAACCCATAAGAGTGCCATTATGGTGATAGAACTCGAAGTTTTTTTTTTAAAGAAAAAACTCAATAATCTATGCATCGGCACCATAATAATTTGCATGAAAGATATTTATATAAAAGCCACTATCAATTTTTTGCGTAGGACTGCAGACAGAAATTCCAAGGAGGCTCCTTCTTCGATCATGAAGGACTGCCTTATTGTGAGACACATTATCATGCGAAGAGAGGATCCTTATGTGCAGGATGTCATAAGCCTATTACCGGTGTGTGAAAAAATTTGAATTAAAGTCACTCTTATATTTATTTTTAATATTGTATTTATTTCCAGGTCGCTGCATCACGGCCATGTTTCGTAAATTCCATCCGGAACACTTTGTCTGTGCCTTTTGTTTAAAACAATTGAATAAGGGCACTTTTAAGGAACAGAATGACAAGCCTTACTGTCATGGTTGCTTTGATAAACTCTTCGGATAAAGGACATTTGAATGGTACTCTAACAGTGCTATAAAGAGAAACTGGTTGTTTCAATGCCCATTGATAACATTAAATGAGAGAAGGGCTGACGCGTATCATTATTACTTTATTATTATAGCAAGGGGAATGTAGACCATTGAATTTTATTGAAAATTCACAAAGAAGTATCGTTTGGAAATGTTTCCGGATGATTTTCTGGGTCAATTAATTAGAATTTCAGGAGTCAGTTTAATAAGAAATCTAAAAAATGTATAGGATATCCAGGGAATCTTAGAGTGTACGGGTAACAAAGTAATACCTTAAGATAGGTTTCAACTTGACTAAAAAAAAACAACAAAATTTATGTATTAACAGTTTACTCGGAAAATTAGAATCAACTGCTTGCCAGGAAAAAAAATTGTTTTTTTTTTCTATCATCCCTTTGAGTGCTATGGATGCACATAATGTGCTTAGCAAGAGTTTAAATTTGGAGAGTTCGCACTCAAAGGGCTAAAGATGGGGAGCTTATTGTACCTTTTTGATACTAATTAATTGACCGGTACTAAATAGTTACTTTGAAATCGTTGATCCTGTCCGTTCTGTGTTTGTTATATTTGTCAGATATTTATGTACAATTAAAGGTAGATCTATGCGGCCTAATTAATTAAATAATGAATTATTCCCCTTATTTCAACTGTGTGCCCCGTGAAACTTAACGCTTGAATTTTTCATCGTGTCTCTTAAAATCAATTTTGTACTTGCTTTTGTGGTTCTTTACTGTAACGTTAAGCTATTATGAAGTAATAGAGCGCTACTGTAATTCGTTTCCCTCTTTTCTTTTGGTTATAGCTCGGCATACCAATTAATAATTAGGTAAAATAATGAATAAAAAAGAAATCCATATGAAATATGTTAACGCACCTTTAAATAGTAGATGACATTTCATGCAAATTGCAATTTTCTACGATTACTTGCCATTCGATAGGAATATGCTGACTTTCCTAATGATTATTCAAATATCTTAATAATCCTATCGGGTTAATATTAATGAAGAAGTCAATGAATTTATTTAGTTCATTGCTGGTTTATTCAAACGAGTCCGTACACAGCTCCGTGAAAAACGACTAATAAATATTGTATTTACAAAATTTACGATACACGTAGAATCTTAAGAATACAAAATTATTTGTTGACGAAAAAAGGGAAATAGAGTGATTATGGAATAATTATAAAAATAAATATACAATATTTCAAGGAACCTTGTCGAAATGTATCCATCCGACTCTTTAGACGTACTGTACCCTTGCTTCGGGTATCAGTAGATAAAAAAATTCAGAGGAACACATGCCCTACCTTGTTCCTTATAGTCATGTAATCAGATGCAATTATCTATACTAACTTTTAAGTACGCATTAATGAGTTTCGATTGGACCTGATTTGATTTTCAAGAGAATTTTTTGTATTGTTTTTCAGTTAGTTTGCGAGGAGTGAATAGATAACACGTTGAGTGCCACGCGAATTTATAAGGAAATTTCCCTCAGGCCACACGCGCTGCTTAGAGGTGCGAGTGTTAATCACCGGTGGTTGACGCGGCTTGAACGGAAAGTTCAGTGTCAGCCACCGATGGCTGAGGTGGTGCTCAACTTGTTAAATAATAGAGGTATATTAGCTAATATATCACAGACGAGAATCCGAATGCAGAAGCCACAGAGCGCGGATACTGTCGATAATATTAATTATTATTATCGTCACTATCAGCGCTCTTATCTCAGGCTAGACTTGGAAAAAGTTCTGAGAAGCTTTCGTGCCATAATTCTGTAAGCGTCGGAGCTTCTGGACTGAGCGCTTCGTGAGACTCATAGCCGCAATCTGACAGACCACAGTCCATTTTCCCAGCAAGTGCTGTATCCTCTGATTTGACAGATTGCGGTGACATGGTGTACTCTGTACACGTGTCAGGTGACAAATGAACTTTGGATTCTAAGGATTCGTCCGCAATGGTTTCCTCTGTTACGATTTCTTCGTGGAGACCTACATCCTCCTCGTCGGAACATATTATTGTGATGCAATTTGTAGCTTCGTCGTAACTGCCGTAAATCGTGTCCGGACTCTCTTGTTTAACCTGAATTGGAACGAATTCTTCAGTGGAGATTAGCACACTGGAACCGGTGAGCCCGCCCGCGACTCCATCGGTTCCATTGGCTTCCACATCTTCTGATGTCGTCCCCACCATTCCTGACGTATCGTCACGTTTGGTGCTGGTATCTTTCGCGCACGGAGCCTGGTGAAAGGAGTTATGCGATTAGTTGAGAAGAGACTAAGAAGCTCACTGTGTTAAGTTTATAATAAAATTTAGGTATGGATGATTATTTTCTGTGAGACAATTGATCATTATTATTGAATTACTTTAAGGATTTTTTTCGTTTTGAACGTCCTGAGAAAATTGTTCATCCATTCCTAAATGTCTTTCGTTAAAACTACTCTTCTTGTAACTGAGCTTTTGTAACTTATGGTGCACTAAATATGTTTATTGTTAGACTCACTTCGTCGTTTGATCTAGGAGTATTTGCTTCCACTTCAGCGGTAACTTCTCGCAGAAGACTTTCAGCAAGCTCCTCAAGTCGGTCGATGTAATCGTCTCCTTGGAGTTCAGCAAAGAGTTCTTCGAGAGGAGGTAGAGGGTTAGAATCCTCAGGAGAGCGCTGGCTGCTGGTGTCAAACTTCCTATCGCTGACAGCTTCGCCAGGCTCTGTGCCGGCTGTGCTACCCCACCCTGCGGCAGAGGGTTTCTGGGGGATTCTGCAGATCCCGATGTAGGTGTAGCACAGCCGACACGAGCCTGACATGCTGAACAGACTGGTTGCTCAACTTTAGAACTCTTGTCTCTCCTAAGTTTTCTATTCTCTACCATTAAACTTTCATTGGTGCTCCTCAATACTGAACATTCTCTTGACAATTGTTTATTTTGTTCTTGAAGTATTCTTACTGACTCTTCCAATTCATCTAGTTTTGCTTTCTTACGGTCACGTGACGTTTGTGCAGCAACACGATTCTTCAACTTCCTGTAAACAACATCAAGTTAAACTATTAATTAGCAATTATTATTTTACCAAAATAAAAATAGACATACAGTATTGACTTAAACAAAAGTAATCATTCACTACATAATGCCTTGGTACATCTCATTTACACATGGTAAAGTAATTAAAAAATATTTTCAAACAAAATAAAAGTTTAATACAAATTTTTATCAGAGGTAATAACCAAGACTGAACTAACTTTCTCTGTAATTTCTCTTCCCAGGTGAGGTGGTCCAGTCGTCGTTTCTTTCCACGAAGACAAACATCACTCTTGAAGAGCGAAGAGTCCGTGGAGTCTTCATCCATATGTTGTGGAACATTCCTGATGTCCATTTTGGTCTTATCTGCCAGTATCGACGTGGTAAAGTTCAACCTTGGATTAACGCTCTTCGCTAGTCCTTTAGGCAAAGTAATTATAACAGTTTTTAAGCCGCTCATGCTCGGCCATGAAAATTATCTTCTGTTTTGAAATAATCCAAGTGCCACGTCCAAACACCTCAATTTTCTTATATCAACTGAACTGAACTACCGGTGTATATCGCTCATAAGACGCCTACCGACTGATGCAACTCCCACAAACTGATGAAACTCGGAAGTTCAGCTACACAATCATCCCTAATAGAATATGCTAGAACATAAAGAAAGGATTTCATTGGTCAGATAGGTCGTGACACGTATGTGGCTCCATCGGATTGGTTAAATTTTAGGTCCTTTCTATGACGTCAACGGCCGAAAGTATTGTGACGTTTACGAGTGGAAGCAAGTGGGAAATATTCCAAAACGGGATATTATATGTATATGTACATACCCATCATTATAAATGCAAATTAACGATGAATAGGTCTCATTTAACGGAGTCTCTTCCGTAAATACGTAATACTGTATTATTGTATTGAAAGATTTAAAAGAATAACGTCATTCAGGATGAATATTGCTTCGACGATATTTATTCTGTATATTTTTCGGATTGCGAGTTTCAGCTTGATAAAAACTGAAATGCTGTGTATGCTATCGGTTTTTTATGAGTCAACGTTGCTGTACCTCATATTTTCTTGGCGTCGCTTCTACGAATGTTTACGTAAAAAGGGTCTCGCGTAGCTTGGGTTCATGGAATTTTTATGGTACCAGACATAGAGGGTATCAGTGAAATATTTTGGTTATATATTTTTTAAGAGTTCAAAGATCATTTTATTTTATTCGTTGAGTTTCCCTGTGTTCTCGAAACGCATGGATCCAGACACAATCTTATCTGATGAAACGGCTCATTGTGAATACTGCGATAAGCCTGTGTGGGAGCTAGAAAATGATATGAAGTCAGTTACTCATGTATTCTTGAGTTTCTCAGATTAGCGGCGGTAACAATTAATTTCTCGTAGAATTATATTGTCAAATTACTAGGTCATTCGTGTACTTGTTGTTTCATCATTGTATCGTTATGTTTATTAAGTGACTGAGTTTTATTGCCATCAGATGTGCCTGTTGAGAAGATTCAAATCCAGTCATGACAGTTAACCTATAATCTGTACAATAAAATCTAAACAGATACGTTCTTCGGGCAATTTCGCCACTTGAACATGGCTTGTGAAGCTTGTGCTACAAAATTTACGCTGTTTAAGAGAAAAGTGAGTCATTCCTTTGTTGCTCCTTTCTATTTTTTTTAACCATATAACCAACAATATCTATTCTTTATTGACGATATACTACATTCGAGATGGTATTTGGCTTGGAGCTTCTAAGACTTCTTGTTATTTTTAGAAACAATGTATGGAATGTTTACGATTCTTCTGCACCAACTGTGTTGTCCGAAGAGTAGACCGATTACTGAGTTGTGACAATTGTCGTACTTTATCACGGAGGCCCCTCATACGCAGTCAAGTATTACAAATGCGATCCAGAGATCTGGTTCAGTACCTAGATGCAAAGAAGATTTCTATGAGGGGCTGTGTAGGTAAGCAATATAATAGTCATAGGATAGGGAAATTAGCTGTCAAGAATATTGAATAATGAAAGATAATGCCTGGTGAATTGAAATGATAAGATAAGGAATATCAATGAATATCAGAACCTTGTTATCCATCAATATCACGTGATTGAGAATAAATTGTATAGATAATCAAGTACACAAAATATTATAGAATCTGTTCTTTTCTAGAAAAGGAAGATCTGGTCAATTTACTCTTACAACTTGCAAATGGGACTGACGGGCGATCTACAAATGTTCCAGAATCATCAATGTAAATTGCTCATTGTTCTTAGTACTCTGTGAATTATTTCTAAATCTTTTTTTCACTAATCACTTCATTCCAACAGATTTGCCTCTAGACGACAATTCTCACCTGATTCTCCACCACGTAGATCACGTAGTCCTCAGCATGTTCCTGAAAGACCAGAAACGAATGGAAGAGTCGAAACAGAACCTGAAGAGAGTCCACTGGAAGCTACAAGAAGTACACATGACATTCAGATAGAGGAACTGTCCGATGAGTTTATTACTTCTAACGATGGACCGGAGCCACTCGTTACAGAACAAGAAGACAATTCAGAAAGTTCTAACGAGCAACATTCTGAAATGTTTACAGAACTCCCGACGGTAAATAAAAATTATTTAAACAGAACAACGTCTCCAATAATAGCAATAATTTATTTCTTTTAATCTCAGTGGTCGGGTTTAGTCAAACTGTCCGACATAAATGACGTATTAGAACTCGAGTGCTTAACAATTAAACAGTTGAAGGAATTACTTAGTACAAATCGAGTCGATTTTAAAGGATGTGTCGAGAAACGTGAATTATTGACTCGTGCAACTCGACTATGGACGGACTACAACAAGTCCAAAGAAGGTAATTGACAAGTTATATTTGTTAAGAAAATTAGTCAAAGTTCAAGTCGAGGTAAACTATATGTCATTTATCTTTTTATTATTTCCTTATTAAAGATTATCAGGAACTGGACGAAGAAGCTCTTTGTAAGATTTGTCTGGATGCACCTATTGAGTGCATAATGTTAGAGTGCGGTCACATGGCATGTTGTGTTACATGTGGTAAGCAAATGTCGGAGTGTCCAATCTGCAGACAATACGTCGTTCGAGTTGTGCGTTTCTTCAAAGCATGATAAATCGAATGATTCATGGAGAGTCACGAAGAAATCTTAATAAAAAGGCGTCCACTGGCAAGGAGAGAGAAAGAAAAGTATATTTTTCTTAAGGCAGACATCCAAGGCGATGCTGGATCGTTAAATCGACAGCGATTCGTTTTGATAAAGTGCCTGCCCATCAGTGTATTAGACGTTAAGATACGAAAATCTTGAAACGTATTGATATACGTGCAAATTTCATTCTGCATAGTATGCGTCAAGATGCGTTCAAACGTGATATATATTAACGAGCATTGCGTTACATGAATCCTACTGCAGAATAAAAATTCTCAGTGCTGTCAACGAAATTATAGAATACTGATATTTGTGTTAAAATTTAATGTTTTATATATAATTCTAGATAGAAATTCAATGTGATCTTCGTCTTTCTATTCTTTTTTCATGTTTAAATTCTATAAGCAGGGTAATGTAGCAAGACTATGAGTTATACTGTATTTTCAAACTACTGTCTCATCTTATGTAATTTCTAGTTTTTATTTCTGTATCGATGTTTCAGTTTAGCATTGATTTTTAAGATAATAGATGATAGCCCTAAAACTTGAGAAAAGCAGAGGCTCTAATAATAACGCGTGGGTAATTTTTGTAGAGCATGAAAAATTGTTACTTTAATTCACTAACAGTTTATTCATTCTTCTAACAGTAGTACAACAAAAAAATTCGGCACAGTAGAAACACAGGCTGCTAGGTGCGGATGAGAAGAGACAGATTTAGATCATAGACAGATTGTGACAATGAGATCGGGAGAGAAAGAGAAAGAGAGAGAATTCTCCTTCCATCTGAAAATGCAAGTCACAGATAGTTGTGTTTCCCTCTAGAAAACTTAAAAAAAAACTTGGACTGAACTTGTCTAAGTTTAATATTGGGGATGCACGTTCAATTTGAATGTTCAGCGCCAAATTGGTTTTTAATTCAAAATCATTGATTGAACGCTGGCTGAGTTCACGATGACCAAGTCAAGAAGTGGCCAGTTATCGTTGCAATGGTGGTGACATTGGCAGGCCCGATGGGCCAACATTTGAAATCGCAGAATTTGGCCCAAGCAATACTTGTTTCTGTTGAGTACGTTGCATTTCTTCCATTTGCGCTCGCTCCATCTCAAATATTATTGGAGCAAAGAGAATTGCAGATGAGCTAAAGAACAGCCAGGTTGCTGTACAAGAGAATGCATAGAGTCCTGAAAGAGATCAAAGTTTTATATCATATAGAAATTGTTTAATAATTTAGACATATACAGTTTCATTAACAAGATAACATTATAAATTGACAAATTTTACCTTTGATGCAAGCACAAAAACAGGTCCCTGTTGCATGGCCCAATTTACGCACATCCTCTGGAAACATCTCAGCCAAGCCTACTAACCTTTCAGCCAAGGTTTCATCCTAACAATAAAAAGATATGCGTAATAGCTAAGTATGCTACAACGTGAAAAACTATTACATACTATCACAGGATCACACAGTCAAAGTTCACAGAAAACTAACAAAATTTGTATGCAAAATTATATAATTCTGTTTGACTCCTCAATAGGAATCAGAAAATGATTAATACATAATCAAATTACCTACATCAATTACATAAAAATAAACTAAGAAAAATGAAAATTACAATGATTTTATCAGGTCATTAAAAAGATGAATTTTGATTAGAAAACAAATATGTAGAACCATGTTTAATATAAAGAAACTCAAGATATATGAGAGAAGTTTAAGGATAAATTATAGACCAAAGGAGAACATGAAAACTGGAGTAAATTAAATAAAAATGGATGTGAATATTACTTCTTCGTCGTCGTCGTCGTCAGGCAGGATTGATTTCACTTCAGGAGACCGAATGTCGCTACTCCCCATACCGCTGTCCAACTGGTCGAGCTCTTCAATAGAAGCCATATACAAGAATTAGTTATCGGTAATTATGAAAAGCGACCGAAAATTCAGTTTGCGGTTAGCGAACGAGATATCCTCGTGTAAAAGAACCGAAGAGCAAAGAACATTAGCCGAGCTACCGTCATGCCCAACCTAACCGGGATTATTATGGGTACTACGTAACTCATATTTTACTGCGCGAAAAACCATCTCATTCAAATATACATATTATTTTTGTCTACTTACTACCGTGCTCCAAACGAGATCTTAAAAAGAAAATGCTGTCCACCAGTTGCACTTCAACCGATTTGAGACTTTCTTTTTTTTAAGAATGTATAAAAAGCCGTCTTGTGTTTCTGGTTTCTATTTTTGAATTGAGCAGACACAATTGAGGATAGTGATACGCTAATGTACATAGTTGTTTTCTTTGAGTTAAGGATTTTTTGCCGTGGGCTGCTTAGATTTTATTAATACTATGGTTTTTATTTAGTTTTAAGATTTCTTTAGGTCCTTTGAGAGTGAACCTGAATTTTAGGAAATTTAGGTTTTTTTGACTTCAGGATTTGGCGTATGCTTCATGCTGCATTACACATTTAATGGCGGATGATTCTCTACATGTCTTCCTTAACTGACCCGCTTGTCCACTTTAATTTTTATTTACCGAGATATCACACCGTGACGATCACAGTGTGACATGTGCAATATAAATACAGTGAATCAGGTACTATATATTATTTATTTCAATCTTGTTAATGGATTTAATTGTGAAAATTTTGTACTCTTTTTATTTGGCCTGTTTCTGTCTGACGTGGTTTTTCTCTAGGTCAAAGTGTACTTGTGAATTGTTAATAAATGCCAAATCAAGACTTTTTGTTTAAAACCTTTTGAGCATTGTTATTCTTAAGAAAATTGTTAAAGAAATGGCCAATACGGGAGTTCTTCCATTCGTTCGAGGTGTCGACTTCAGCAGCAATGATTTTGGAGTAAGATATATGTTTATATTATGTTTTAAATATTCTGTTAAAATTTTATTTAAACTTATTATGGCTTGTAGGAAGGGAAGTTCCCAGAGTCAGTCAGACTTATGACTGGAATTCAATGGTTAAAACTAGATAAAACAAACCTTACTGAAATTCCTGAGGAAATGGGAAAATTGTTGAAGCTGGTAAGATATTTTTAACTTTTAATTAATTCTAATGATATCATTTGTATTACAATTTCATTCTGATACTCTAAATATTACTAGAAATGATGAAGATTAATTTATTTAGGAGCATCTGTCGCTGGTGAAAAACAAGTTGGAACGTCTATATGGGGAATTGACAGAACTTAGTTGTCTTAGAACTTTAAATATTCGTCACAATAATATAAAAACCAGTGGAATCCCAGCAGAATTATTTCATTTAGAAGAATTAACGACTCTGGACTTAAGCCATAATAATTTGAAAGAGGTACCAGAAGGATTTGAAAGAGCCCGATCCTTACTAAACCTCAATTTAAGCCATAACCAGTAAGTAAAATAAGCTATAAAAAATAATATATACATATTGAATATATTACTTTTTTAGTATTGAAACAATTCCAAATACCTTATTTATTCACCTTACGGATTTGCTTTTCCTCGACTTGAGTCATAATCAACTTGAAACGTTGCCACCGCAAACGCGTCGTTTAGCAAATTTGCAGTCTTTAAATCTAAATCACAATCCACTGGGTCACTTTCAATTGAGGTAAGTTCAGTATTATTTAAATATTCTTATGGCTATCACATTTAAAGTCCTACATAGATGTGAGTTAATTTTTCATACAGGCAGTTACCATCCCTGATGAATTTGACTACGTTGCTAATGAGAGATACTCAAAGAACTCCAAATAACATCCCATCGAGTTTAGAAAGTTTAACAAATTTGCAGGAACTCGATTTATCACAAAATGCACTGCTAAGAGTACCCGATGCTCTCTATTCTCTGGCAAATTTGCGACGATTGAATCTTAGTGATAACCAGATTACTGAACTGTCAACTGCGATAGGTAAAATATTCATTACCTAGAATTCTAGCGCAGAGCTAATTAAAATCTTCTTACATAGAAATAATTAATTCTTTTAATATTCAGATTCGTGGCAGAAATTAGAAACATTAAATCTCTGCCGTAACAAACTTACTGCACTACCGAGTTCTCTTTGCAAAATCTCAACATTGCGTAGATTATATTTGAACGACAATGAATTAGACTTTGAAGGTATCCCGTCTGGTATTGGAAAATTATCTTCACTGCAGGTCTTTTCCGCAGCCAAGAATCATCTAGAAATGATACCCGAAGGATTATGCAGGTATGAATAATTTAAATAATTTATTGTAATATGTACCTAAAAATTAAATATTATCTGTAGATGCGGTTCTCTCAAGCAACTGATTTTAACTTCGAATCGTTTGATCACGGTTCCTGATGCGATTCATCTTCTCACTGATCTCGAGCAGCTGGACCTGCGGGATAATCCTAACCTGGTGATGCCACCAAAACCTAGTGAAGTCCAGAAAGGTTCTGGAATCGAATTTTACAATATTGATTTTTCGCTCCAACATCAGCTAAGATTAGCTGGCACCAACGTGCCTGCACCAGTGCAAACAGCCAACAGTAGCAAAGATAGAATAGCTCGTAAAATGAGACTGAGACGTAGAAGGGACCAAGAAGAGGCTGATCAGGATCAGGCAAAGATAATCAAAGGAATGAAGGATATCGCTAAAGATAAAAATAAAGACAAGAACTTAAAATTGGCTGAAGACGCAAAGGCTGAGTCGGTAAAGCCAAAGCGTTGGGATGAAACCTTGGAAAAGCCGTCCCTCGATTACTCGGAGTTCTTTGACGAAGACGTGGGTCAGGTTCCTGGTATATCCATATGGGAAATCGAGAATTTTTTACCTAATCAAATCGAGGAAGTGGCGCATGGAAAGTTTTATGAGGGCGACTGTTATATTATTTTAAAAACCGTCGTAGACGAAGCTGGTTCACTTTCGTGGGCTATTTACTTCTGGATAGGCGAAAAAGCGACGGTAAGCCTTTTGTTTTAAGCAATATAACACTTAATTATTTCTGACATTAAATATATTTTTATATACTTATTTATAATTAATAATATAGTTGGACAAACGTGCTTGCGCCGCTATTCACGCTGTCAATCTTCGAAATTTTCTTGGCGCTCAATGTCGGACAATTCGAGAGGAACAAAGTGACGAATCAGATGAATTTCTTCTTCTTTTCGATTCGGATATAACTTATATCGAAGGTGGAAGAACGTCATCTGGTTTTTATACTGTAGAAGATATAGCAGCAGTAACTAGATTATATCGGGTTCATGCAGCTGGTGCATCAATTCATCTTGAGCCGGTAACCGTTGCCGCAGAATCACTAGATCCAGGATACGTTTTCATTCTGGATATGGGAACCAAAATCTTTATGTGGTATGGAACAAAAGCAAAGAACACTTTAAAGTCTAAGTCTCGACTAATGGTAGAGAAGATTAATAAAAATGAGCGTAAGAATAAGGCAGATATCCTGACAGAGCTAATGGGTACGGAGTCAGAAGATTTTTGGAAGTGTTTAGGAGTCGATGGAGAACCACCAGAAATTTTTGTACGTTTCTACATTTTAGGTTATGTAAATATGGAAGATATTATTATATTATATTTTGATTCTTCTTCAGGAACACGTCGATTCCAATTTCACGCCTATTACTCCAAGATTGTACCAAGTAAAACTTGGTATGGGATACCTCGAGTTACCCCAGGTTGAGGTTCCACATGGGAAACTTGTTAATACGCTACTAAATAATAAGAATGTTTATATATTGGATTGTTATTTGGACATTTATGTTTGGTTTGGAAAGAAGTCCACGAGACTAGTCAGGGCTGCAGCAGTGAAACTGTCTCAGGAATTATTTAATATGATAGATAGACCAGAGTACGCTATGGTTACAAGACTTCAAGAAGGGACTGAATCACAAATATTTAAATCGAAATTTACTGGGTGGGATGAAGTCATTGCTGTGGATTTCACAAGGACTGCTGAGTCTGTTGCAAAGACAGGAGCTGATTTAACTAAATGGGCAAAGAAACAGGAGTCAAAGGCAGATCTGGCTGCTCTGTTTATGCCAAGACAACCGATGATGTCTCCTGCTGAGGCGCAACAGTTAATGGCTGAGTGGAATGAGGATTTACATGGAATCGATGCTCTTGTTCTCGAAGGAAGGAAATTCGTAAGGCTTCCTGAAGAGGAACGTGGTCACTTTTATAGTGGAGACTGTTACGTCTTTCTCTGTCGATACTGGATGGTAAGTGTGTTTGATTCTTTTGAATTGATTGAATTTGATCTAGTTTTTGAAATATTTATTTTTTGTATTTAAGCCGTTGGATGTTATGGATAACGAAGAGGATGATGAACAGTACGAGAATGATTTTCAATACACAGTTTACTTCTGGCAAGGTCGGGATGCAGGCAATATGGGCTGGCTAACATTTGCATTTGGGTAAGTTTATATCTTTATTTTTCCTCCGTCAGGGAATACAATGTTTTTGAGAATCCTTTTTATTCTAGTCTACAGAAGAACTTCAAATCACTTTTTGGAAAGAATCTGGAAGTTGTTCGCACACATCAGCAACAAGAGAATTTAAAGTTTATGGCTCACTTCGAACGTAAATTTATTATTCATCAAGGTCGACGAAAACAGCCAAAACCACCTGGTGGAAGTAAAGTCGAATTTTATCACCTGCGCAGCAGTGGTAGTGCATTGTGTACTAGACTTATCCAGGTGCCACCTGATGCGTCTTTATTGAATTCTACTTTCTGGTAAGACTATTTGTTTATTAAGAACAGAACAGTGTGATTATAAGTAAATTTTATATGATCTTTTAGTTATATTTTAAACGTTCCATTTAACAACGATGACGAGAGTGGCATCGTTTACGTTTGGATTGGATCAAAGGCAGATCCTGACGAAGCAAGGTTGATTGAAGAGATTGCTGAGAAAATGTTCAACAATGTAAATTGAATTTCTTTATTCTCCAAAACGATTATTTACGATTATATTTGATATATTGCTTTGTATGTAGCCTTGGATCAGTCTACAAGTTCTGAACGAAGGTGAAGAACCAGATAACTTCTTTTGGGTCGGTCTTGGTGGAAAGAAGCCTTATGATACCGATGCAGAGTATATGAATCATACAAGATTGTTCAGATGCTCAAACAATAAAGGATACTTTACTATCAGTGAGAAATGCACTGATTTCTGTCAGGCAAGCAAACTTTATTTATTTGCTGGATTACTTGAGATATTAGAGAAACGACAATGTTTGTGTAACTTTTTATAATTTAATAACATCCAAATATAATAAGATCAAGAACAGTCACAATATTAATAATTGGAGTAAATTCACTATTGTGTAAAACTAATGTATAATGCAATTAATTAATAAAATATTCAATTGCAGGATGACTTGGCTGATGACGATATCATGATCCTGGATAATGGAGAGCAAGTCTTCCTGTGGCTCGGATCAAGATGCTCCGAAGTTGAAATTAAGCTGGCTTATAAATCGGCGCAGGTAAAATATCTCAAATTATATTTATGAGCCATACTTTACTTATATGTATAGTATAACGTGATGTATGAAAAAATATACATTTTTCTTGTCATCAGGTTTACATTCAGCACTTGCGCGTGAAACAGCCGGAAAGGCCACGTAAATTATGTTTAACAGCAAAGGGAAAAGAATCGCGTCGTTTTACAAAATGTTTCCACGGTTGGGGTTTACACAAGAGGCCACCCGAATGAAAACGAGCAAACATGAAAAAGAGAAGGAAAGTATAACGCTGTTGCTTAAGTATGTACTGTTTAATAATGTTCTATCGCGCAAATCAAAAAACATAAAGCTCGGTTTGAGTCAGGTCGCCACTGTATATAAGATAGTACTTGATTTTATTTAATTTAACTGTTTGAATGGTATGTTTGAATTTTTTTTTTGGATTTTCTTCACAATCCTCTGCCCTTGCATTTATTCGTACACTCGAAGGATAGTCACTAGAGATTATATATGTAACTACCGCAGTTATTCCATGAGTAAAAGATCCAGCCTACGCAACTCTTTCACTTTAAAAGTCATAGGAAGGATATTCCAAAAGCTCTTTTACTTGTGGATTTACTATAGTTACTGTCATACAACTCTTTAAGAGAATATCGAAACTATTTATTTACTGAATTGAGCATCAGGCTAGTAGAAGCCTTTGAAACATGAAGAAAAAGCGATGCTGTATTATAGTTTCTCATCGCAAAATATAATTTATTTAAAGCATAAATATATTTGTATACATCTATAGGTACTTGTACGATTAACAATTCTCGCACTGACTTTTGTCATTTTTGTAAATAAATAAATCTGAAACTATGCACACTTGTCGAAGCATATCTCCTGACATATATTTTAAAGGTCATACATTGTGTCGATGTCATACTTTCTGGAATAAAATAAGGATTGCAAATTAAAATAGAAACTCTTTGTGAGGCTGCAATTTATAAAATATTTTTCCGGGTCTCACAGCAAATGATATTAGATATAAATAGAAATGCTATATCTAGGAAGCATCAAGAGTAATATTATATATAATATACGTTTCTAATAACTTTTAAATACCTTTCAACTATAGGAGTCAATATGATTCATCATGTTAATCATCGTCGTCGTCGTCATCGGATGGCACAAATAACTCATTTTCTTCAAGGAAATTGGCAACGTTTTTACTAATAGCGGCACCAATTAAGAGCCCAACTATTACGCCGCATATTACTCCGACAATTCCAAATCGCGTTCTCTTGGGTTCCGGTAGTATTGAACCCGTAGGGGACGTAGTGGCAGAACGCGATATTAGGTTGCTTTCTACTATATCTCTATTAAAAACACTTGAGCGCTGAAATAATAAAAATTTGCCCCTGCTCAACGCCATTTTGGGGAATGCGTGCTTATGTACCCGGTCGATTCGGTTTTATTTTTTGAACTACACCAAGGATAAAACGAACTTGTCCAACCCCAGTGTTCAAATGCTTAAACCGTAATCACATGATACGCAAGTTCTAGCGTTTTCCTATGAATATATATCCAGAGATCCCAATATTATTTTTACGGCAGTCTCAACATGGCTGCAATTTTCGTATCAGCTGTAGTATATAAATTGCCGAAAATTTAATGGTTCCTGAGATTGTGATTTTCTGCCAACACGCCCATGACGTTGGGTACTGAGTTCTAGTCAATCCGAGAAATGCTTATTGAGGTAAAGATACTAATTGCGGCACTAAAAGATTTTAAACGTAATATCAAAGCTTTTGGATCGTGTTGAGCTGAAACGTTCAAAATGTCAGATATGTTCGCGCTGCTGTAGCTGTCAGCAGTTCACATGACTCCAAAGGAAAAAGATTCTCTGGATTAGTAATTTACGAAGATGGATGTAGTCACGACAAGCCTTGAGGCTCTTATACGTACGTTATTGAAAGAATTTGTGTATTATTAATAGTCTGATGTACCGGTACGATTTCTATCACTTTGTGACGTGTCATTTTTTGCGCATTACCGGATGATTTTCATAGAGTATTATTCAATGAAGTAACGATGCTCGTGTCATATTTACAATATCATTCACTTTTAGAGAGGGTCACCAATTCGCAGAATCAGAAACCAGATATTGCTGCTATCGAAGCATTCTGTTTTATGGTTACTAAAGAATCTGAAGGTGTTCATATCGGTAGCAAACTTCTTGCTACTCATATACAGTCTCCGACAGAATGGGAGGCCTTGCAGGCACTTACGGTTCGTCATGTATTACTTTAAGTTAACTTTTTATATCAATTTTGTATCTTTTGGTGCATTCTTTTAGGCTACTTTTGTCTTTCTGCTTTATGTACTTTTACAATTGTTTATTTCAGCTGTTGGACACGTGCATGACACGCTGTGGACCTGCATTTCATGCAGAAGTTGGAAAATTTAGATTTCTTAACGAAATGATTAAACTTGTTTCACCAAAATATCTTGGAAGTAGAACACCCTCAGCGGTTAGACAGAAGGTTCTTCAACTGTTATATTCATGGACTAGAGAATATCCACGGGAGACAAAGATTAAAGAAGCATACGATATGCTTAAAAAGCAAGGTGTTGTAAAGGTTTGTAGAGCTTTTGTAAAAAAATCCAAAGTATTTATTCATTTTCTTATTAAACATTACTGGATGCTCCAAAAGGAGGAAGTGGCTCCAGTACCTAGTGTTGAGGATACTGTGAAACCAGTTAAAGTAAAGAACCCAATTTTTGAGGATGAGGAAAAATCGAAACTCCTTCAGAAACTTCTTCAGAGCAAAAATCCGGATGATCTGCAGGCTGCGAATCGACTTATTAAAACGATGGTGAAGGAGGTTCGTTTTTAAAATAATTTTCATGTATTTTCAATTATACTAATCAGTTAATAATTTAGGATGAGAAAAGGGTCCAGCAGAATTCACGGCGGATAATGGAATTAGAATCTGTTCATAATAACGTTAGACTCCTTTCTGAGATGTTGGATTCATACAATCCTGGGCAAGCCAGTGTAGATGATTTGGAATTAATGAAAGAATTATATCAAGCTTGCGAAAGACTCAGGCCCAACGTATTAAGATTGGCCAATGAAACTCAAGATAACGAAGAAATGCTCAGTAATTATCATACCAATTTATTTATAAATTTTTGTTTTACCATGACAGTATTTAATCTTCAACTGCTTTGTTATATTTTAGATGAGGTTCTTGCAGCAAGTGATGAACTTGGACAGGTCTTTGATAAATATGCAAGCGTGATAGTTCTTGGTCGGCCTTTCGAGTCCAAACAAAATTTAAACAATGGACCATCATTACTTGATCTGTCCTCTCCCATAGAAATCGAATCCACGGACACCGGGCCTTCAATTCCAAAAAAAAAATCAGAACCAGCATCAAATCCTCAATCGGATTTGGAGGTGCTCGGAGACATTTTTAATTCGATTGGCAATTCTTCGGCAAAGGATTCCAGTCTTCTTCTTCCTGAAACCGATATTATGCAACCAATAAGTGTTGCATCTGCTGCGAAAAAAGGTATGCAATTGGCAATTTTTTAAAATATGCAACAGTACATAACAAATTTATCGTCGGATTGCATTTTGGGTAGTAGAAGGTACCGAGGAAACTTCGAAAATTGATAGTAAAGCAAAAGCATTAGAAGATTTGAACGAACTCGGAGAAGCTCTTTTGAAGCAAAGCTTGTCATTGACAACGATACGAGGTCACTTTAACAATAGCAGGTATAAATTAAAGTGAATTGTAATGAAATAATTCTTATGGACTATACAAAAGGAATAATTATATTTCATCTCAATTATAGTAAAACTGCAGTTAGGGTACCAATGAACAGTATGAAACCCTTGGTGATACCTGAACCCGTTACTCAGGCTGATTCGCTTTTTAGTAATTCAAAATCATCAGTATGTTTACCTCAACCGGCAAAACCTGTTGAGATCGATAGTATTAGTACCGATTTATTGAATGGAGATGATTCTCTCGTGGATATATCTGTCCCATCGACCATCGAAGAAGCAAGTATCCAAGTTTCCAAAGTAAAAGTAGAAGAGGCTACTGTTGAAAAAAAAACAGTTGTTGCGGAACCAGAAATCAAGCCTTTGACTGACATAAATGTTACACTGGAAAACATTAAACCAGGTATAGTTTGTATCCTTCAACGTGACCTGTGATTTAAAAGTTTTAAGTAACAACTTAATAGATAGAACAATTTTCCATTTAGGTATAATACCACCTTTAACAGTTATCGAGGAGAAAAATGGAATATCAGTAGTTTTACATTTTGCAAAAGATGGCCCACGGCCAGATGTCTCTGTGATCGTTGTCACGACCATGAGTAAAAATTCCAAGGCCCTCACTAATTATTTATTCCAGGCAGTAGTGCCTAAGGTATTTGAAATAATTATTTATTTTCTTGAAAATACATATCTGTCAATATTTATTAATTTTCTATATAGAAATGTAAGTGCAGACTTCAACCACCTTCCGGAACGGAACTTCCAGCTCACAACCCGTTTTTACCGCCATCTGCGATTACGCAAATAATGCTGATAGCAAATCCATTGAAGGTAAATTTAATTAATACTAATCAATGAAAATTATTGTTAACAATTATCGATATTTTTATTCAGGAACCAGTGTCTCTGAAGTTCATGCTCAGTTATACAATGGACGACGAGACTGTTACTGAAATGGGAGAAGTTGATAAGCTGCCGTCTGCGTAAATCTACGCCAACTCAATTGTTACTTATTCATTTCCGGTGTTGCTTACTTATCAGGCCGAGATTCCAGAACGTGATAACTGTTTTCAAACGCGTAAGATCACTTTTAAGACTGGTTATTCAATGCAAGCGTCACGCTTTTAGTGGCACTAATGATTACTTAAAACATCATGAAAGGAGATTCAGTTTATTCTGTTTTAACTTATTTTTATTCTTTTCATTTGCGACTTTTTACTGCGGACACGCTCTTTGGATTTAGTATTAAACATGAAGAGATGCACGACGACAGAAATAAGAGCGTGCATAAACCAATAATTTCATTAGATCGTGCAATCTATGAATTAGTCTTGTATAGTTAGGCTTAGGATGATACGAGTAATCCATACGTTTGTCCCCGACCAGCTGTGCGACGGGGGTTTAAACCGTTTATTATTAAAACGAAAAATAAGAAAAGAATGAAGCTAGTGGTACTTAAAAAAAATTAAGCCTTCCCTATATTCCTACGGAGATTGTTTTGAACGGAAAATAATGATTACTTCAATCTTTTGCTGTTCATAACTTTATGTGGCTTAAGGCCAGGAACGTTGTACTGTAGTATTTTAGCGGGAAGGAAGAACTTCATCTCTAAAGGCTAGAGCTGTTATGGCCTTTTGATGTCCTTGATACTCCCGTTCCACTGCTCCTGTAGAGACATTCCATAATCTCGCCACACCATCCGAGGAAGCTTTATTAAAAGAAATCGTTGATTATTTATATGGTGAATGCTGGCCGTAAATTCAACGTTAAAGTATTGTCAAGTAACATGCGTGGGATATATAGCTTTACAAATTTACTATATGGCTGTAATAAATACAGTACTTGTCGTAAGCACAAAAAGCGTGTAGTATATATCTAATAAAGATCTAGTCTTTGACCGATCAGTACGGACTTTAGTCAGACTGAAAATATCGAACCTGTGAATATATATTGGGAATCTGCACTGAAAGCAGCATCCCATACCCATCGTTTTGCCTCATGCTGGAGAATTTGAACTTCGGAGAAATCTGCGGTTTTCCAGACTCTGGCTGTCTGATCTGCCGATGTGGTAACCAGAAGACTATAAAAGAAATATTGCTTCAGACCATGTGGGTATAATGTTTTTTGTCAATAACTTACGAGGAGTCAGGACTGAATTTACACCGAAGAGCATAACGTTTATGGGCTAAAAGTTTGTGACGAGGATTTAATCTTGTTGGCTCTTCTCCAACGCCTCCAGTTAACGTCCAAATGTAACAATGGCCTTTGTTATTCACTGCTGCCATGTAGGTTCCATCGGCATCTATAGCTATATCTTGAATAGAAGCTTCAGCTTCTGGGATCTGAGAAATAATATGACTGTCGTCATCTACGATTATTGAAAATATTAAATTTGTTTATATTTACCAGCTGCTCATTGTGATCTGAACGTAAATCCCACAAGTGTATTACGCCACTTTGGTCTCCTACGATAAGCTCTGCTTGATTTGGATGTAAACAGACACAATTGACTGGTGCAGAAACTTGAAATATTCTTTGACATTGAAAACTACTAGACCTAAACAAAATTTTCATCGATAATAAGGATACTAGCTTAACTGAGTTTCAAAAAATTACCTCAAATCCCAAATTCTAGCAGAACAATCTTCACCTCCGGTATACATCCACTTACCCTCCTCCTAAACAAATTTCTATAAAATCTATCTTATAAATGAACCCAAGAAAAATACAAAAGGAAAATCAAACAATTCTACAAACACAAACCTGAAATCCTAATCCTGTTACATTTTTTGAAACACCTTCATAATTTATAACAGGGTTTGGGTTGCTCGATCCAAGATCATACATTCGTATATGCTGATACCCAGCAGCTGCTATGACAGACTTGTCTGGCGTAATATCCAATGCATTTACTTGCTAAAATTATATCCAAGTAAAACCTAATACATGAAAAGAAAACTTAAAAAATCATTAACTATAAAATACCGATTCTGTATGTTGTGCAGTCCGCTGACATACTCCAGTATGAGCTTGCCATATCTTAATAGTATGATCGTAGCCCCCAGTGACAAAAATCACTTGCTCATTACCTGTGACATTATCAGTCGTCATGACAGACCTAATCAAAACAGAAAAGGATTAAAACCTCTAATAACTTTTCAACAAACTCCAAAAGATATTCCCTTAACAGTTCAATTACAAACCCTTGTTTAAGTTCGTCCAAAGCTTGCACCCCAAAAACACATTCAGAAATTTCCCATGGAATTATGAATGAATCCTACATTTCATTGTTAATAACAAACCAATATTTTCTTTGAATATTTTGAAATAGCCATAGTATCGCAATAACAAATAAATCAATATTCGCAAGGCAAACTTAACATATAAGGAAAAGATGAAAATGCAGTTGGGGAACGGTACTGGCATATGCAAACACTGTCAAACTGTTACAAATTCCATTTAGCATCTACCAGCCATCTACAGTGTTTAATACCTAAGTAAACTTATCCTCATGTGATAAGTTACATTGACCGTCTTCACCGGAGCCAAGTTGAAAGATGAAATTCAACTTTATATCTATATATTCCTTTTTTCCTTTCCTTATGGCTGCCTCCTCAAATGAGGAGATCTTCCAGATCTATATATTACTAAAAATATAGATATACACTCTCTGTGTATATAATCTTCTTCGACTCTGGTGGAAACGTAATCGTTTATTTGCCTTTGCAGTAAGTCGGTTCTGAACAGCATGGCGCTAGTATCACCTTACGGTAAAACTACACTCATTTACGATTTAACCGGCAGTCGTGCGGTCTCTTTATTCGAAAACATTTTCCATAGACAATAAGTTACAAAAAGAATATCCGATTAAAAGTCGAATAATAAAATCTGTGAAATCCAAGTACTTCATCCGAGTACGGTTACTTAGTACATGAGATTACAGAAGACACTTTAAATACAGCAACACTGAAGAACTCTCTTGTTTAAAGAATACATGAAATACGAAAAATGTTTGATTGTTTAATTGAAAAAGAAGCAGATGGATATACGACGTTTTATTTGATTGTTAAATCAACGCTTGATTGAATTATTATACGTCCGCGAAGAACTGATAAACTTTATCTTACGCTCACGGGGAGACTGTGAAATTGTCATAAACTTTTTGATGTTATGAATTTTAATACATTTGTGGAATGTACTTGGAGATGGATTGTCTGCGGTGTTCATCGTGTTGGAAGATTGACGATAAGTTAACGCAGAAAGTGAGTTACTTTCTCTAGAATTTTGCAAATAATCTCGTATCTCATCATGGCGACAGCCTTATGGACATTTAAAGTTACTAGAAGACGTCAACGGCAGGTAGCGAGATAGAAAATAATTTATCTTTCATATTTAATTCTTGGAATAGATGCGAAGAGAAACGCGTGCGAAGTTTCTATTAATAAAATATACAAAGGGATGTGCCAGGGGCGTTGAAATGTTTTATCAAGCCTAAAAATAGTTCGTTTGTTTTGTCTATTGACTAATAATTCAATAGAAGCTACCTTACATTAATGGCTGACCTGAAGTAATTGTTACTTCAACATTTCTTTTGTTGGTTCATCTTATTTTTCCTAAATTCCTTCGTCTTCTCGACAGAGAATAAAGGATTCCCGTGAAAAGAAGAATGTGTACCCAAAGTTACGGCTTGTTGTGAACACTTTATCAGCGGGACTCATAATTGTAAAGAAATAATGGGGTAATCAAGCGATGAATTAAATGACCAGAGGTTAATGTAGGCTTATAATTATATTAATGAGTTACGCGGCAACGATGGCGGAAATGTTAAAAGTTTTCAAAGTATTCCTTAAGTTACTTTTTTCTTCTATAGATACCTTTACAGAACTTCTGTTGTATCGAGTATTTCTAAACATGATAAGTAGATTATTTGAAAATAGGAATTGTAACAATATATCGTTTATACGTTTATTCTAATTAATCACAACATTCGCAAATTAAATAATTTCACGGTGTTAGTTACTAAATACTAAAGAGAGTCACTATAAATCATCAAGACAATCAATCAGTCTTTATTATACGCTAATATATTCCTTGAATTAATCGTACAGGCCACGGAAAGTTGGTGTATGTGACTTCTTGAAATTTCAGGTATACTCAGACGATAATCAAGATAAAATGAAAGGAGAGAAAGACGAATAAAATAAAGAAATCCAAAGTATACCAGTAAAAATAACATAGAAAGTCTTTGCTTTCTTGAGTAAATAATCAAAAGTCTCATTCGATTGGTAAAATAAACAAGAAGAGAAGTTTGGTCAAGCATAGGTGTTAGAGAAGCCCTGAAGGTAATAAAATAGCTCCGTGATAAGAATAACCTGCCGAAAAAGGGAATTCAGGAGGATATCAGAAGGAATAGAAATAATCACAGCCGAATTCCTGACATGATCAGATGTTACCAAGAATCTTGGAATGATCGATCGATTCTATAGACCCTTCAAAAAACGGATGAAATCACATCTGCAGGCATATTGTTCCTAGGGAACAGCAGGGATACATGGTACAGAAGTAAAAGGGAATGATGGCGCATGCTCTTCCAGGTCGTCCTGCGGGTACCGCGTAGTGGTGAAAATCCATATCGCGTTGCTCTCAAGGAATAGCGGATATCGTCGGCGTCCGGCGACGCGTACGGATCGTCCAGGATGCTCTTAAGGAGGTCTGCCCAACCAGGACGCAAGCCTCGAGAATACAGATCCTATTGGGATATTTAAATTTAATTAAAAACATACAGATATATATACATATAGACTCATAATGGTATCCGAAATGGAATCCATCATCACCTCCGTGGCTAATGGCACCAAGCCGTTCGAAGGCAACTACATCCACGAAGTACTCAACTATATCAACGAGCTAAACAAATCCCATTACACCGAGGAGCTCAAGTGTCTCAGATTGAAGCACATTGACCCTAAGAGTCCGTATGATCCTCGCTGCGAATTTGACTGGGATGCATTGCTCTGTTGGCCGCGTACACCACCTGGAACACTCGCGACATTACCCTGCTTCGATGAACTTAACGGAATTAAATATGACAGCACACGTGAGTTTTAATTGAATATTTACTTTGTCATCGTCATACCTTGATACAATCATATTAACCATTATTATCTCTATATTCCCAAGGTATGAATTATCTTCTCATCTTCATTCAATATAATTTTATTCAAAAATCTATGCCTGGATTGCCTGAGGTCTGAAATAATATTGGATAGACAGTGGAAAAAGTTTGCAGTTGATTT
Organism: Trachelus troglodyta; assembly: GCA_030142635.1. Lineage (NCBI taxonomy): Eukaryota > Metazoa > Arthropoda > Insecta > Hymenoptera > Cephidae > Trachelus > Trachelus troglodyta. Next base: position 167,210 of record JARQTJ010000857.1, on the reverse strand, counting down.
CCAGGAGTGGGTCCCATGTGTTTTGGATTGTCTTTCTCTCCTGACCACTCATCTATTTCTCTCTCCATTTCACCCAATACCCTCCACGGTTTCTGGATTGAATTGTTCTATCGACGAAATGGGTATTTCTACCTAGTATATCCAGAGTGAAGTATACTTAAAAAATTGATGGAATATCGAACCCGTGAATTGAGAGCGCTTGCAAAGTATTGTAGGTAATTAGTACAGTCCAGCACGAAAAGTGTCAATTATTATACTATCTGAATTTCTGTCTTAAATATCCAGTGAACTTCATAGTTCTGTAACGCAATATCAAGGCTTTCAAATGCCAGTCCATATCATTCAAACGATCTGTCACACACGTTGTAATTAATTCACGTGGAATTAGATGTATTTCTATCCGCTTTTCTTGTCTAGCGAAAGAACTCCCTGCTGGAGCTGTCCCGAAACCCATTAGCAACGTCCTCCTAGCTAAATGCCAGCAAATCCTGTTATCGTTGACACACGAAATCCTAATTCGTTACGAATTGGATGCAAACTCAAAAGGACTCACAGGAATATAACCAGAGAGACTACACGATACTTGAAGAGTGTCCCTCAGCGTTATAATCCATTAGGAGGTCTCCAGGGAGTCCCTATATTCCTATACCAGAATCCATTACTCTCTCCTATACGTAACCTATAGGAGAAGTATGGTATTAGTTCATGAATTTACAATTAGGTTAAACATTTACTTAACTTTTCGAAAACTGCTACTGTACCGGATACTCAGTACCCTGACTTCGGGCACCGTCCAACAAAGCCTTCAGAGTCTATTAGTCGCACCTTAGGGCTATCATCGACCCATGAGAATTGCCCAATACAAATTGTTCTCGCAGCTTCTGTGTTCATGAGTTTCGGTCGTTTATATACTTCCACGATAAGCACCAATTACACAAAGTGAAATATTAAATCCTGACCTTTGAGTAAACCATTGGATGAGGCAAAGATTGATTTAATTAAATTCATGCATCAAAATAGTTATTACTCGAGCATCAGCAGGATCGTTACAACGATAAATGGTATTTTTTCTCTTACCTCATTAGATACAAATATTTATAATACTCTGAATATATGATACATACTCAATTGTCATGATCATTACTCCCATATACCTATATTCTCTTTGAGTACCGTCTATTACCATAAGCTATCGCAACCTTATGAATAACTAAGTATTATCATGCTCTCACATAATATGCACACTGCAAATAGAATGCACTCTGGTATTATATCAAACAACATAGTGTTTCCTATACCTTAGAATATCGAGATAAAGCAATTTAGATAATCCACACATTTAACTATACCGTTAATACAATAAATAGCATAGTACTACCTCCATGCATTCTCCTATAATATTCATAGCGTGTAATTCACGCTTGAAAAATGTTAAGCTACTCAAAGTCTTACGTAAATGGCTGTGGCGTTCCTATTAAAAAAGAATTATCGTCATTCAACATGATTACTCCAGAATCTCGTTTCCTTCCGCTGACAAGTCCCCGACGGTATTTTTATCACGTTCCAGAATCTGTTAAAAAGACGTTATACCTATATATACACACCATAGATAGTCTTCAGCATTTTAACTCATTCTCCTCTTATTCTAAACGCTTTCTACAATCCGTGCTCTTATCGAAACTAAGATTTCGCATTACCCTAACTTCTGCATTATCCCACTGCTCCCGTGGAAAGAATCGGAAAACGAACTCCCTAAGCAGATAAAATACGAGCTGGTATTCGTAGAAATATAGCACAAGACAATTCGTAGAGGGTCAGAGTAGAATCGTCTTATCATAATACCAGGTAGCAGTACGGACTATACGTACAGTGCAGACACCAACCGAACATATTTCTTAGCACGCAGTCAAACATGGTGGCGTGTTTACCAAACGATTTACAGCCGTTGACAAAGAGACCCTTTGATTACCAAGAACTCCTCCGTCGCTCGATGGCGACGCTCGCAACAGTGGAACGAAGCAAAAAAATATCTTATCAAAGAGACAACGAGATATTTACATTGAAAACTTGTAGGTACTTAACGGAGATAAATATTTGCATGTCTATTTTTTAATTTCTATTCTTTTCTCCTTTTAACTTCTGCCACTTAATCAGCATATTTATTTTTTTACGAGACATAGCCTTTGATTTTTACGTATTCTCTTTTTTTTCACCACTTTCTATACCCCCTCGACGTAGTAAACCACTGTTTCCATTAACTGCCTCGTATAATAACCGCGGAGTAGCTTCTATTATAGGATGCATATATACATAATAGACCATTGTACGGACGGTATCCTAGCCCAGCGCAGCTATACTCTATCTATATGCAAAGACCTGATGGAATACACTGTCTGGTGTTATTGGGTATACAGAATGTCCTACGATGTACTCGCGATTTACTCGCTGCGCTATTTACAACGCGAGCTTCTCCATAACTCTGTACGTAAGCATGTATGTGCGGCGTACCGCTATTAACTGTGTATTTTATAAATTCTAACGTAGACTAGCTTTATGTATAGCAACGATATGCTTTACGCATTTCACTGTGCGCCTATGGTCTAGTTCCTCCTGTAACGTGGACGTGGATTCGTCCTGTAGACTTTACGGAATGAGATAGGGATTTAATATCGCTATATACATATACATATATCTGATATAGAAATTCTTATGGTATATATATATATGTATGTGTGTATGTATAGCTATGGAAAGCAAAATAGGCTTGTGGCTGAGATGCGGTTTCGCTCCAGAAGTCATCTACAGGGATATTACTGATAATAGGCCAAAAAGTAAGACGGTGATAAAAGTTGAATGGGGACGATTTCATCCCAAGGGATAGCAGAGAATCCCTGATCGGTTAGATAGAAACGATGTTCCCTATATCTAGTATATGTACGTGGGGTGGTTTATGTACTGTCTTTATATATATGTATGTATTATGTAATATATAACTGGGGGAGCTAAGGAAAAACGATTTTGCCTGTCGTAGATATACTAGTCAGCTCTTGAAGCTTTGTCATCGTTTATTACGCCAGTGAGATTCGTGTTCTGAGCTTCTATACGGATTTGGGCGCTATGTCGGGTGAACGAAATGCCGTGACGACACTTATCCAATTCACGAAAATGTAGCTTTATTTTTTTTCAGCGACAAAGGATAAATAGGAAATAAAGTCAAAAGGCGCAGAAATCAAGCTTCATTTTATGTTGGTATTTCTGGATGATAGAGCGTAAATCCTTTTCAATCCGTAATACGTGCTTTCTCTGTGCAGGATCGTTCGGTGGAAACGCATTGGTTTAATTGTGTTTTAAAAGAAATATGGCTTGTCTTTAAATCCTTGAGTGTTTATTGTAACCCGCGTAGGTGCGAGGGAGACGGTGCTTGGTGGGAAGTACGTTATAAGAGAGAAACAGACGTAGTCTTAGTTTGAAATTAAAGTTTTTATCGAATCACTGCTAGTCTTTATGTCTATTACATTCGAATGGGTATACTTGTGCATGATTTATTCCTTAAACAATCGCGGTAACGGCTTCCGATGGAATTTGTGTGATGAAATGAAATTACATGGTGCGTCAATAGATATTGGAAAATTCAGTGGATTTTCTGTAAAATTTCACAAGTCATACTCGAGGTTTAATTACACCTGTCAAATGTAAGTGGTGCGGTTGAACTGTTTACCCTCTATAAAGCATCTCGATACGTATACAGGGTGTATACAGTTGGAAAGGGAATACCCAAATAAATTCTTTGGTTATGAAAATCTGAAAAAAAATGTGCCTAATAATTTGAATGATTTTAAAAAGCAGATACAATGTAAAAAGATTATTTAGAAAGAAATTGACTTTTTAAAAATCATATTACATTTTTCGTTTAACCCGTCAACGGCTGCTATGAAACTTTCTTTCAACTTTTTTCTTCAAATCGATATCTTATTCAAACTTTACGTGGCATGAATACTCCAAAATCTTTCTGTATGAAGACAATACGTGTCCTCAATCTAATTTTATATTTTTCTTTTATTCCTTGGAAATCTTTTCATGGGCAGTAAAAAAAAAATTACTGTCAAATAGTCGGTAGACTGGAAAAGCTTTTCGTATCACGTGCATTGAAGCTAGTTACGGAATTAGCCACCTGCGGATTTAACGATCTATGTTATATATCAATATTTTATTAGCGAATTTCCAAAATATCGCTTCTCAATTTTCGAAAATTACTTTATTCAGTTTTTAGTGCGACAAGGTGTTTCATGCGCGTAAACAAATATACTGTTTAACTTGTCATCGATACTTCAAATTTATTCAAATTTTTAAAATAAATTTCAATACGAAAATACCTATAAAATTATCTTCGAAAAGAAAACATCAGATTCGCTAGTTGAAAACATTGATATTACGTGTCGAAAATTTTTTCCCGGATATTCAGTGCTACAAAAAAATATTTAGGTGATCAGAATTCCGGTGGACCATCCTTTACATACCACCCTATATGTAATCCTGAACTATAGATTTATATGCTTTACATACATAGATACTCCAGTACCCTCATACCAATGGATTTTCCTCAAGTATTATCAACATGCTGGTCCTGTACGGCACAAAATGATAACCAGTAAAAGATTTAGCACGCGCTGTACATGTATTCTAAAAATATATATTCCAATGATATACGTGGCAGGATATAATCCGTGCCAGAAAATATTACACGATAGCAGATAGGAACAATGCGAAACGCCATTGAAGATTACATCAGCGTTTTGCCAAAGGTTTTGGAAGCGCTTGTACCCAGTGCCTATAGCTGCACGTAATCGGGCCTCCTATTTAACTTTGGTTATCAGGAATGGTGGTCCCTGTACACCAAGAAATTAACGGACAGTTTACCGAACTTAGATAACCAGGCACATTGTACGCGTAACCAGGAGCAGTTGATAATTAACTCGAGTAAGCACGCACTCTAATTATAGTAACTAAAAAAGCCTCAGAGGGTTTAACCTGGATGACGCAGAGAAAAAGGTTCCTATAAAAAGACAATGGCCGGATCTGTTTTCTCGCACCATTTACTTCGAGCCTCTAGCGTCCTGCACTTCTTTTTTTTATAGATGTAATAATTCCGTCTTTTTTTCAATTTATTTCTCTCCTTATTTTTCTTAATTTTAATTACACCGAGATACACTTCTTTTTTTTTCTGCCAAGGAAATACTTGTTATTTATTGGGTCTTAATGGGCTTCGGTCTTGTTAGATCTAAGCAGAACTGGAACGCTGCTTACCTGTAGACTTCAATGGCTTTTCGTTTAATGTAAATACGAATAAGCTCGAAATATCATTGCGATCCTATAACGAAGTTAGGTTGTGCTTTGATCATACTCGAGCAAGTTAACAAGAATTTCTTTATCGACGAGTTCAAGACCTTCGAATATTTTTTCAAAAAGTACCTTCGGTCGGTAACACGGGTAGACCTTTCACTGGATTAGGTTGATATACCTTATTGAACCAAATAAGTATTCGATTAAAAAGTTGAATTGGAAAATTTTCCAAGGTAATGTATTTTACTTGTATTTGTACATATATATATAGCGTTTATGTAAAATATACATGTATATACTGTGGGTACCTTGTCACACAGCGGTTAATCGAATTCGCTGAAATTGCCATTGACTATTCTGAACGCGTCAGTTTGTTAATTATCATTAATTAGCCTTGTACTCGCGTTGTACAGTTCTGTTATTTTGTCAGTTCGCTAATTATTTCGTATTACCGCAAATAGACATTGGATTTTGCCCACTGACTCACCGGTAGATTAATTGGTCGAGTGATTAATTAGACTTTGGTTTAGGAAAATCTGCTGACTTTGTATTTTCACTTTGAGGTTATCAAACTAGTCGAATTAATGAGCGAGGATACTTTTTTTTCAAATTCTGCAAACGAGTATACCGAAGATTGGCAAACGAGAAGAAAACTTGGGCGAGGATTCTTTATTTTTATAAAAGTTTACCACAGAGCTTAATATTTGTAATGTATAATATTTATGCGTTTGTTAGGGGAAGGTTATAAGAAAATGTATTTATTGAAAGGGAAAAAAAATTAGCAGTTCATTTTTTTCATCTTCGCGTTTATTCCTTTTTTTGTGCCTGCCTTTTGTCCGACATTTTAATCCTCTTGATCCATGATTTGTGCCGTGCCTTCTACAATTCTTTATTACAAAGGAATAGCGTTCTTTGTTGTTGCTATTCATACATCCTCTAAAGAACAGAAAAGGTACTCCATTAGTTGCCTTATACTCGTCTTTTGTCTTATGTATTATGGCTCCATATTACCACAGGCAAGTATATTTCAGTAAATTAGACATTATTCGCTATCGTCTTTAATTCCACCCACCTGAAGTTGGCAGCGGACACATTTTATTCTCATGGTAAAACCATGTTCAGGTAGCTAAGGCCGATATACACGGCTATATATGTATATATAGCCTTTAAATCGTCATCTCTAAGGGTGCAATTTCATGCTGAAGCTTGACGCTGGTTTTGAACGTCAAATATAGTCACGTGGTATAATTTCTACGAAAGCGCCATCGGGATAAATTGTAGCGTCGAAACTAAACAATGTTTAGTTCAGACACTAGATAAACAAAGTCGAACTCGACAATAATCGGTACATCGATAAACGATATCATAACATTTTAATGGTATTTGCGTATAAAATTTGGCAGAAAAATATTTTAACAAAACGTGCCTGGAATAATGGATGAACCCAAAAACTTTTTTTTGCATATTTCTTTCGAAAAACTGTAACGATCTTTCGTGGTATATGGGAGCAGATTAAACTCTTTTTCGTTTTATTTTTGCAACGTGTCGTTGCCAAATTATTTCTTGGCACTGATGGATCCACTTTTGGTATCGATAGGTCGCAGACATTCTTTTTAAATACTGTTAACTACAGGTTTTTTTAATTACTATTTGTTCTTATAGTTTAGGGAGGTTGAGAATCATAGTGGCAATCGACAGGTTTGCTTTCGATATTTATTACTTTTTTGGACGCTTATTTTTGCCAATAGCTATGTTGACGTCGGCGCCGCAATTTGACATGATGTTTTGACGCTCTTTTTTTCCAGATGGTGTTTTTTTCGAAATTATACCACGATATTTGACGCTCAAAATCAGCGTCAAGCGTCAGCATGAAATTGCAATACTAAATAATTTAAAGGGTTGAATCAAGACGGCAAAACACGTATTGTCCAGTATAATTTTTAATATTTACCAATAACAACTATAAAGCTTATTTCGAATTACCCTGGTATACGTAATGTCGAGTAACACGTTGAACTTTCATTCGACGAGAAATATTTATGTGCAAAATAGAAAATAAAAAAATATTCAGCTTTTCTCTATTCCAAAACATTGATCCAATCAGCTTTTCCAAAAATATCATGAATTCCAAAATATAATTCATAATTCTTATGTCTAAAGATATTCCCATTCTCCCCACTGTTCTGGAACTTCCCATTTTGTAATAATTCGATTGCGTCTGTTGACATTGCTCGAAAACACGCCATCGTACTTTCAACAGTCGACAATAAAAAAATCCGATAAGCTTCTCGAACCTCGTATCGCAACAGTTTCTTAAATATTTGAATTCTCGTATAAGATGGCTTTTGTTTGCGTACGGGATGCCAACTGGGAAATTATTTTGATGTAACATAACAAAGGGATGCTAGCGACTCTCCATTGAAAGATTCAAATTTTCTGATAAAATTAACCCACCTTTTCTTCTTTTAAAAATATCAGTTCGTTACCCTCTTAATTGTCTCTCTCTATCTCTCTATATATAAATATACATAATACACTCATTAATTGTATTTTAATGTATTCTTTATGAATCGACAGAAAATGCAAGCAGATGGTGCTGGTTGAACGGAACCTGGAGCTTTTCGAATTATTCGTTATGTGCCGACGTAAGGATGCCCAACGTCGAGAGTGATGTTGAGATCACGACGATGCTCTACTTCGTCGGCTACAGCCTCTCGCTCTTCACCCTTATCGTCGCCGTTTCCATATTTTTATATTACAAGTACGTTAACTATATCTCTTACGTCCTATACTTTCTCCACGTCTTTTTCTTCTTTACCCTCTGGCAATCAACAATTTTTTCCTCGCAAGTCTTTCATCCCTGCTTTTTCTTTCATTCATGCCAAACCTCTCAAGACGTTTATCTCGTTACGGATTAATGGCACGATTCAAGATCCTCGAGGACTCATTTGCAATTCAAAGTATCGCGTGGTACAGAGTGCTCGATCATTTTTGAGTCGTTAGGCTTAACCTCCAGTCCTGCTCAAACTTCAACCCCGTTTGGAGCCACGAATTATTCTTCAGGATTAGTAGAAGATGAATCTGAGGATAAAATATCACTTATGCTCGATTAATTTTCACTGGCAGGAGAATCCTACGGATATATATATATTTGCCTATACGATATTTTAATAATAATTGTTACCGTAAAAACCTGATAATTATTTTGGTCTCAGGTGAACCTCATTATGCGTAATACGTAACGTGTCCATTCGGTCCAAATGGAACACGCGAATGTGGTTTTATCATATGAATCAAATGGCTACGTTATCTTCAGGTGGAACATTTGGACTGAATAATCCAGTATACATATGTGCCTATGCATACATATATGGCATACTCTAGCATTACCAGTGACCGGTCTTTTCACACTTTTTATTTGATCTTTTATTTATCATCGAGATGACGTATGTATGCATTCAAAACAGGTAACGATTAAATACGGAAGTTCCTTTTTTTTAATCATCTGACGTTATTTTTAAATCAGGTAGAAACTCGATTAACGCAAAGTAACAATTACAAATTGGTAATATTAAAATTTTAACAATAATTATACAAAACTGATGTACATTTCTGTTGTATCTGTCAGTAGGAAATTGTAAGATTGGCAATAGGTAATTTTTATATTTTTTAATGAAAATTTTACGAATAAGTCTTAGAGTATCTGCTTTCAATATTCAGAAGAGACTGAAATACAAAGAAACATGGGCGTGCTCAGTGATCGATAAAAGACAAGCTCTGAAATGTCCTTGGAAGTTTGAGTAACGAAAAAAAAGACAAAATTATGCCTGGAAAGTAAAAGTTAAGCGATAGTAAATATTTAAAGAGTAAGCCTCGTAAGGGTTTCATTGTGAGTTTATGTGTTTGACATATTTAAAAAAATTTTAATTCTTTTTTTTCTTCCAGGGAATTAAGATGTCTCCGTAACAATATACATACGAATTTAATGTTCACGTATATACTGGCTGATCTAATGTGGATACTAACGACCGCGATGCAGGTAATATTATGGCGCTTCAGATCCACTTACGTTACAGCCATATGCTCGGGCTATATAGATATACTGATGAAAGCAGATAGTGACCTAGCTGAACTTAGACTCGGTATATATACGTATATAGATTTCTGTTCACCTGAAATATGTAGGGTTGAAATTTGAGCGTCATTGCGTCAAGGTTAGGCAAAATTGAAATCGATTGCTCTCACTGGCCCTAGTTTCTTCTTTGTAATTAATAGTAAAATCGAATAAGCTTGATTCTCTTGATCAATAGGGTCTCATCAATCAAATCGCTTGAATGGCCTATTCAGATAACAGTTTATAGAATCCGCGTACCAACGCCTCGTTTGCATCCTCATATATATCTGAGGCATCTTCGTGACGTGATGGGTAATTTATATTAAGAGGCCAAGAGGGAATTTCCAATTTTGATTCGTCGCCCATCAAGTGTACTAAGATAACGTAAAATGTAATATCTGAAAATGATCGATGGAACATTGATACGTAATTACGTTTAAGTTACATAAAAGTTTTACTTAATGAATTTCTTTTCTCTTTTCTTCTTCTCAGATCTCCTTACAAACGGACGTACCAACCTGCATCGCAATCTTCTCTCTTCTTCATTACTTCCATCTGACCAATTTTTTCTGGATGTTCGTCGAAGGTAATGGAGATAAGAAAATTGGGCAAAATACTACTAAAGTTATTTGAATTGAAATTTATTTTAAGCATCACTGCCTCGAGTGTTACTCAAATTTAATGATACGGTAGCTAATAGGATTTATTGCATGGTAAAGCGTAGAGCCAGTCACGAGTTAAGTGGGGTACTGATAAAGGGATAGAACGATTAAGGGTATAACGGACTGATAAGGCTTACATAGATATTTTCATAGGAAAAAATACTTTTTGACAGTTGGCAATTAGACTTAGACTTTTTTTCTTCTTTGTTTCAGGATTGTACCTGTACCTGCTAGTCGTAAAAACTTTTACTGGAGACAATATTAAATTAAGACTCTGCCTTGTTATAGGCTGGGGTGTGTGTTTACTGATTTTTCTTGAATTAATTACGCCATCTTTTTCTTTAACTTTTCGCTCTTTGTACTTTATACTTAACGAGTTTTCTTTTCAGGATTGCCCCTTCTGGTAATAGCCGTTTGGGCAATCGCCAAGTCCCTCGCAGGCGTTTCGTCACAGACGAGTAACCAGGTGCAGAAAGAATTATTAAAATTTAATTTATATCCCATCATTATAGCCGACCTTGCAAAACATTTAAAATCTGCTTTACTTAACCCTACAGGTTGGACTTTGGCGTCATTGTCCCTGGATGTCACCGCACCCTTATGACTGGTTTTATCAGGCACCAGCCATTATCGTACTCGGTGTCAATGTCATATTTCTCTTCATGATTATGTGGGTTAGTATAATATTATAGCGACCCCCGTCAGTATCATTTAATTGGCACTACCCTGATCTCCCTATTAATAGTGTTTGTTTCATTAATAGGTTTTGATAACCAAGCTGAGATCAGCCAACAACGTCGAAACTCAGCAATATCGTAAAGCCAGCAAAGCCCTCCTCGTTTTAATCCCATTACTGGGCGTGACTTACATCCTGGTATTAGCCGGACCCACCGAAGGGCACGTGGCAAATGTATTTTCCTATGCCAGGGCAATATTGCTATCCTCTCAGGTGAATCAATGAAGCGTCGATTAAACTACTAGGATTAGTATACTAAATACTGTGGAGTAAGTGAAATTAAATGTTTTTTTTTTATTGCCCGTTCTATTCTTATTGCAGGGCCTCTCGGTAGCGTTGTTCTATTGCTTCTTGAATACCGAAGTACAGAACACTGTGAGACATCATTTCTCAAGATGGAGCAACGCACGAAATCTTGGGACCGATCGACGTTACTACAATAACTGGTCGCCACGTTCAAGGACTGAAAGCATAAGGTACAATTTTGAAATATATGTGGCCGTACCTAATGACTAGTAAAGTTTTACGTCCTGAGGGGGCCCATTTTGATATTTGCTCGAAGGCTATATTGCCAGCCGTCAAATCCATATCGCAAGCGCGAATCGACGGTGAGCGAAACCACAACCACCACGGTAATTGGGCCCAATTCTGCGACAGCCTTTTTGGAACGTAACAAGAAAGCCATATCCAAAGACCTGAACGAGTGAAGATGCGAAGGGCGCAAAACAACCCACTTCTTCGTTTTTCCTTATTGCTAGTCCTCCTTCTACATATATCGAAGACGGAGCTACTGCAGGAGACGAAGAGGATATCGTACCTTGATGTGTATCACTGTTTATTATAAAATAGAATTATATTCTATATAATAAAGTATTATTGGTATACTTGACACTTCGACGAGCCAGGGTAAGTAGATATATAGATAAAACGGCTTACGTTGGCCTCTCTGAATTCTTAACTTCATATCAAGCATACACTCACGATTTTGCTACTAGTACATTAACCATTAAGGTTGCAGCATTGGCCAGCCCGTGCATCACGGTATACTTGGGTTTCAATGACAGTTTAAGACGGCTTAATCGATATCAATTGGCTCGTGGAATCTTGATCTGATTCAATCATTGCTGTGAACGGGTATCGGTATTTCGATATGCTTAACATTGACTTAAAAAATCTCAGGACATTGTATTTCTCCAGATCCTTCATTGCGGACAATTTTTACTGAAATAATGAAAACTGTACCTGATCGTTCGAATTCCTTACTTAGTCTTAGTACTTTGAGAATTCCCTGGGATAGGTATCTCAATAAAGTGTCACTCGAGTTATCTTCGTATATCACTTTAATGAGCATTGCACATAAAGTAATATTAAATAATCCTTTAGGATTTATTTTCGTTCTCCTTCCATTTGTTTTTTTTTTCTTTAATGCCTGAAGCTAATTCTGCTGTTTGTCTCATTGATCTATCGCATATGTGCGAAGATATATTGATCCTCGATATGTCGGATGTGAAGAGATAGAAAGCAAAAGAGGAATGTTCTCATGATCGTTATTTTACGAATCTTATTGTAATTACCATTCTTTACATTCAGCGATAATTTAATCATTACATTAACAACTGCATACTGTTCATATTGTTGACGTGTCCACGTTTACGTAAGACCTAACAATACTTTGTACAAGATTTATGATACAAATATATTAAGACATTCTTTTCTCGGTTTTACATCGTCTACAGTGCACCAAGTTGTCTTCCTTGACCCTCGAACCGTTGTACCTTTAGTCCGATTTCGACGTTTTCCTTCAATTTTTATTCTACTTCTGATATAATCGTGAATTGTTATTGTAAACTACGCACACTGATGTACGATATACAAGCATACTTCTTTTATTCATTGAGATTGTTTTTTATCTTTTATATCCATCTGGGTTAGATTTATTTTTCTTTCTTTCTCTGTGGTTCCTTTTTTCTCTTCTGTGATCTATTAATTTAATTTATTCACTTTGGAGCCGTTAATCGTGAACCTTGTTCGTGATTCTGATACTTTGGTTTTCCGTGCGTGAATGGCAGATATCTGTACTTTATCATATGCTGAAAAGACAAGAAGAAATTAGTTGGGAGGTATCAACATCATTAGGAATACTTCAATCTACAGCATAATTCTAATCAATGATAAGGTTGTAGTGTTATACAAATTTACGCGAATAGATTACCTTAATCTGCCGCTTCATTGTGATGCAGAATAACGTGATAAAGTACATTACTAAAATTGGCCAGAAGACTGGTATGTTGAAGCAATCAAATAATGTGCAAACGAGGGCAAACAGTGTTGATTTCGTCACTGAATACCAAAATTTAAATTCAGGTAAGCGCCTTATGAACGGCCTGAACTCCTCGTTTGATCGCGTTGGTAATTCAGGACCTTCTCCATCTGCAAAGTGTCGAGTAGAAATTCCAGTTTATAGTTTATATTCTGTATGAAGATTTTATACAGGACGTGGTGTTTTACTTACCATCGAAATCCATCGCCGGGTCTATCTTTGGCGTGAGAAAAGCAATGAACAAATTAAGGTGGTAGATTCCTAGTGCGTACGTGACAATATACCAACCCTAAAAAATATAACATGTGTTTTAAAGTGACACAGTAAGTAATATAAAAATTATTCGATCCAAGTCATTTTAAATTTACCTGTGTGAGTACTATACGCAAGAGGAATAATGCTAAGAGGAATACAGCAAATAACCATCTTGATATGGCGTGGGGTGTCCAAAGATCAAGATAATTTTGGTAAATCTGAAAATATAATGTGCAAGTATTAAGAGAAAATTTACTTAGTTTCTTTGCATAGATTATAATACCAACCTGCGATATTCTTGTTATTGCTTGACTGAACACATTACGCTTTGGTGGACCACTCAAATCTTCATCTTGCATCATTGTATCTATCTATAATTACCCATAAATATAAAACAAATTAAAACCAATGAATCCTTCTCAGCTGTCATGAAATTCTTAAAGAAACTTTTAAATTCGAATCACATAATCCATTGTTACAAAATTGTATTAGTTAAATATCAACTGCTCCGGAACATATTCTATCTGTTCTTTATCCCCACAGTTAAACTGTTCATCAGCAATTATTCCAATCTTGGCGTAGCACTTTGATAACCAGCAACTTAAGCTCATTAAGGTGTCATATTGGCTTCCTTTAATTAACCTACTACCAAATATTTTCCATTACAAGATTGACTCCCCACGAGACTACACATGCCGGAAAACAATTGAAGACATCATTCCTGAATTCTTATCCTCACCTATCCCATCAGGACGAAGATACTGATAATACTTCCTCATCCTAACCTCGTAAAATCACCTTCTAAGATTGCTTCAGGCTTTACCTGATTTCGGCCGTGCTGATGAGAACTTGCTGACAAACGTGATATAACAACCTATGTACGACGAAGGTGAACGCACAAAATTAACGGCATACTATGCACGGCTAATTGATTATCAAACATAAGTTGAAGTGCACCGGATTCAGGAACTTGTCTTCAGGGACACACAGGGGCACAGCCGAGAAACTTGGCGAGTAATCGTGCTCGCGTGAGTTCACAAAACTCGGTGACGCTGGCTGATTGTTATTGGTTCTCGGTACTTATTATGGCGGACCCGCGAAACCTTTAATGTATCTAATCCATCTATGATTTACTTCTGCGTCATATTCTTTTTATCTGAAACGTTCATCAAATAATTATCTGGTCTCTTCGTTATTTCGCAATGATGTTGAAATATTAACTCTTTATCCTGCATTAGATAGGCAGAACCCAGTACTCTCAATTTGAAACGACTTCAATGTTATGATCGATATTCCAAATGTTTTTTTTGAAGAGGAAGTAAATAATATGAATGGGAGATACAGCGTGGAAATGCCAACACGTGATTCCACTTGATTTTAACGATCTCTGCATATAGTAATTCCATGTAGTGTCATGATGATTCCTCAGTGGGCTCAGTTGTGACAATGTCGGCTACGTCAGGCTACGTGGCATTCTGGCTTTTGATGGGTTTCACTTCCTTTTCCGGTATTAGCGTGGGTTTTTAACGTTCGTCTTTTAGGTGTAGCTATGATATAATAGTTTTTCCATGACGTTAGATTATGTAGATAAGAATATATACTGACAGTATAACATAGTCTTGAGTAAATCATAAACAAGTCTTCGTTTTAGCTGTTAAATAACTTTCAAATTGTTGTCATTACAATGATTCGCGACTTCCCGGCAAGACAGTGTATGTAATAACAGGGAGGAAAATTTATCACTACACAAATGATATGGAGTTAATTATATAATTATATCGTATCTATATATATCGGCATCATTCTTTACTATGTCACAGTTATATTCTTTAAAGAACTGGAAATCTCGTACATTCCGTTAGAGCCAATTTGAAGGCTTTCAGTCACCTCCTCGCCCGGTATGTTCTCTCGCTACTGCATTCAATTTTGGACGGTAAAATTGTACAGTTCTAAACTATTCTAAGGAAAACAAACAACATTTTTTTATAAACTTTTAATATTCAGTTATTTGACTGACAGATAGAGTCATTCAGACGCGATTATAAACTTCATTATTGTTTTCCCGCCGTACGCGGGCCAATCAGAATCCTTGATTCGCGTCACGTGACCTCCATTGTCGTATCCCCACCTGTTTTGAGAAAGCCATATTGATTTTTCGACGTAATACAACCACCAAGCCCTTTCACGTATAATTTTTGCCTACAGTAATAAAAAGACTAAAGCGAACATTAAAAGTAATCAAAGAAGTATACTAAGTTGTTGAATGAGCGCATCAGGAATAATTCCAAGAACAGGGCGCGGCAATTCCTACCGATTAATTGTCAGTTATTTTACTGGTGTAATCGGGGCACGCGCACCAGCAGCGCCCTGCATGGTCATCGGTTGCCATCGGTTTGGCTCATATGCGAACCCAGGAACTCCCTCACGTCTTGGATATGTCGATGTCGCTTTACTACTGGAGTTTACTTTCACCGAATTACATAGCCAGAATGCTGACTGCTGTGCGTATTTACTATGCGACGATAGTATAGTGCCGCACGCGTGATGGGGCAGCTCCGAAAGTTATTCACGCGACGCATATCTTCGCCGCCGGGAAGCCAGTTACGAAATGAGCTTGTGACAGCAAGCAGCAGCAGCCACTAACTGCTATTAGCATAGTGGTTCCATTGGTGAGCTGTTAGGTCCGTTCTGCGCGTTCCTTTTGAGTGAGTTCTCGCCCACGAGTTACATTGTATGGCCCCCGTTGGATCTCGCATTGATAGATCGACGCGCGTGGTCAGTGAAAGTGAAGTTTTACATTGATTGAAGAAAGATTAATGAGGTTTAAAGAGAATTTAGACTCCCTGATACACTCCGTGGTTGCTGCGATGAGGCTTCTCATTGCTATTGCACACCCTGGATTATAGAATGAGCCTTACGGTTCTGACGCCTTTACTCAGCTGCTATTGTATTTAGAGATATTCTAAAATCTTATTGAAATTTTATGAAAGAACCTTCAGTCAGGAACTCTCTAGTAATCACGTTTTGTGCTCTGGTTTGTTTTGTTGGGCCATGGACAAGCTTGGACAGTGTTGAGTTTCTGGAAGACAGTTTTAGAGCCAGATTGGAGCAGTGTGTTATTCTGTTAATGGTTTTGATGAATGGCTACTTTTAATTGAGAGACATTGGTACCATCCAATTTATAAAGTTTGTTAGCAAAAGAAGAGATACCGAGGAGTCTTATTGTATCATGAATGTAAGTAGACGTTTTGGAAGACATTTATTTTATTTTCTAATTGGTAAAATTGTATAGCATTTTCTAATCCAGTGGTGCTATACTCTTTTCGTTTTGTAGATCTGTTAGAATGAAAAATATGGATTTATGACAATATATTTATCTTTCATGTTTTTCTTGATTCTATATATTATGTTTAAAACCGGATGGACTTTTAAATAATATGTTTATGTATATTGTCATGTTGTAAAGAGAAATCCATAGAACATGTGTTTTTCCTAAGGGCTAATGATTTGCTCCAATGTTTTTTGAATCATGCTACACTGGCTAGTGTCCGGACTATTTTGAGAACAGTCTGGTTGTACCGGCCAGTTATATAATAAGCTGGATCACTGACCCAAAAACTCAGTAAATTTAGTCCCGATGACATCTGTGGAATGTAATTAAATTTTTGGTCATGCTTGGATTCCAAAGAAGGAACAAGAGAGGAAAAGAGATGAGAGAGGAAAAATTAAAATGCATGAGAGAGTGAGATAGAGCGGTTGTACCATTAATGGTTTTAAAAATAGTTCTTGGCTTACTTCAGCATATTCGCTATTAACCTTTTGATAAGAAACATCACTGTTGATTGCTTAGATCCATTAACATATATTAACTTATATTAACATGTATTCTAAGCTGCGATTTAAACCCTTCAATTTCAATTTGGTCCTTTAACTATGTTCCATGGTTATTCTCATTCAAAGACCATCCTAAAACTTGAGAGCGAAGAGTGTTTTTGCATCGAAGGTTTACTAGCTGCATTGTTTTTTGTTGCACTAGGTGGCTTGCGCGGCAGAGAGGTGGTGTCGCGAGGGTGGTTGAGTCGCCTTCGGATACGTGAGATGATCGAAAGCGTATCCCGACGAGCCCTGAGCGGCTCCAGCGGGAGCTATCACGTTCGTGGTGCTGAGCTGGCGCGAGATCGTAGACTCAAATCCCTTTCAGCCACTGTTGTCTTTCTTGATGACACTCAACATACCTTCCAGTTGGATGTAAGTCACGCAATAAAAATATTCCATTCTTTCAAAATATTTTAGACAGATTTCTTCTTATATTAAAAGATCTTACTTCAATACTGTGTATCATTCGATTCTTTTTAAAGTTCTTCTAACCCAAATATCTTCCTTGTATTGAATCTTGAATACATAAGAAACCAGGAAATCCTTAAAAGTAACGACCCAACGTTATGGATATTCTCGGTATTTTATTTCAGAAGAGAGCTAAAGGTCAAGCCCTTTTGGATCTCGTATTCCAACACCTGGAGCTTATTGAGAAGGACTACTTTGGTTTACAGTACGCCGATAATGGGGCTGCACCGTCCACGTGTCCGAATGCGGACGTAATGGTATTTATCATCTTGATAACTCTTAATGATTTTTAATTTAAACTCATATAAACCAATTGCAATTTTCATTTATAGCGCTGGCTCGATCCTGCCAAACCGGTCAAGAAGCAAATAAGAAGTAAGGGTAAAGGTCGTGATTTTCAAAAATACTAATCAGTCATAACATGCATTAATAGTACAATGAAGTTTAATCAAAGTTGCCTGAGGTCTATTGTAACAATCACACCTATGTATTGTTCGTAGGTGGGCAGTTCTTTTTTAGAGTTAAGTTTTACGTATCCGATCCAAGTAAACTCCAGGAGGAGTACACTAGGTATCAGTTTTATCTGCAAATACGCCGGGATATCCTTCAAGGAAGGCTGCAGCTACCTCCGAGTACTGCTTGCTTAATAGCCAGCTATACCGTCCAATGTAATTACATAGTACAAAGAATCACTATAATTTTGACCACTCTCCAAGGCGCTATTCATTAATCTCAATTATCTTTTTATTTCATTAATCACCAAAGCCGAATTAGGAGATTATCATCCAGAGGAACACGGTCCGGGTTATCTATCTCGTTTACAATTAATACCTGGACAAACGGAAGAGATGGAAAAGAAAATAGCCGAGCTCCATAAACTCCACAAGTATGAGCAATCAGCGAGAAATATGTCACTTCCTCATCCCGTTTGGTTCCCAGGGCTAATTAACGACTAACGTAATTAATTTGTTTGCGCAGAGGTCAGTTGCCAGCGGATGCTGAGTTCAACTTCCTGGACCATGCAAAGCGTCTCGACATGTACGGCGTGGAGTTACATAAGGCAAGGGTATGCACGTTTGCTGTTGTCCACTGCGAATGTAATGATCGCTGTTGAACACTTAGAATTTTGCATGAATTTATATTATTGTATATTTCCAAATAGATTGCACGATATGTTAACGCACGTGGTGTACAAGGAATGAAAGCATTCGTCAATTGTATTAATTAAAAAATTCTAACAGCAATCAATACCTTTTTATAGGATTCTACGAACAAAGAGATTCAATTAGGAGTCACTTCGATAGGACTGGTTGTCTTCCAAAATAATATAAGAATCAACGTCTTCTCCTGGTCGAAGATTGTCAAGATCTCTTTCAAAAGGAAGCAATTTTTCATACAGCTACGCAGAGAACAGGTGCTTATTGAATTCCTAAATTACCTTAAAAAAAATAAGTATCTAGTGTAGATAGGTATCATAAATCTTTACGATGAGTTACACGATAAGCAAAATGTTCGCTAAGGATGGTATAACTCAAGAAAACTTTCTATCCAGTCAGAGAATTACGACACGCTCCTGGGCTTCAACATGCAAACATACCGGAGCTCAAAGAACCTGTGGAAGGCGTGCGTGGAGCATCATACCTTCTTCAGATTGCACAGTCCGAAGATGCGTCCACGACGTTTCCCCTTGACTCTCAGTAGCAGATTCACTTACTCGGGTCGAACAGAATTCCAGACAGTGGAGGACGGAAAACATCGTGCACGCGTCGAAAGAACTTTTATACGGTAAGACTCCGTCAAAATGACATAGGCTACCTTAAAGTTCTTATCATCTTCGAGATAAAAATTAATCTGACCTTGTCGCGCAACAAATGATTTCGACGTTCTTAATTGAAAATAACAGTCGGTTATGAGACGGTTAAAGAAGTACACAGTATCTCGCGTCTGCGGAATGATGACGATTTTCCTCCGGGTTATCACTAGGTAGACCTAACTAATTTTCATCAAAGTATCATGGAACTACGTAGAATCTAGTCTTTGTTGTTATTACAGATCGCCTAGTAAGAGACTGGTGCACGGAGTTACCTCTGCACCGATCGTCGAGGAAAAAGGCAAGATTGCACTTCCACCAGGTAGACCACCACGTCCATACGACAATAAGGTTCAGAGTCTTGGATCCAGGGAACCACGTCAGGCTTGGGGTGAAGGAAATCCAAGTGATGAGTTAGTATTAATTGTTCTGCAGCTGCAGCTGCTGCTTGTCGCATGTGCGTTACGTTAAAGTTTCTCGTCTCTGTGTTGCATGCTCTGGCTACGCAGTGAGGGTGGTTTTCTGTCCCTCAGAGAAGAGCTCAACGGCTCCCATACCCAGGGTGGTGCGTTCTCGCCAGTACTCGGTTCCAGGGTCTTGAGCTATGCGGATGATGACACCACCATCGAGAGGAATATCTATGATCTACCGGATTACAGTGAA
Source organism: Trachelus troglodyta (assembly GCA_030142635.1). NCBI lineage: Eukaryota > Metazoa > Arthropoda > Insecta > Hymenoptera > Cephidae > Trachelus > Trachelus troglodyta. Next base: position 146,966 of record JARQTJ010000857.1, on the reverse strand, counting down.
CCCACAAGTTCACCAGCTCCTCAGGTACCTCAATCAATTACCTACAACATCTTTCCTTCCCTAAGCTTATGAAATTTGTAGTCGATAACTCTAAATTATTATCTATATTAAAACGTTAGTGATAACACGCGACAAAGAACGATTTAAAATTTATCTCTATTCAGATTAGGATTAATAATATGGTATCATAGTCGTGTACATTATTCATTCTAATATTAACAGTCCAACTGGTTTTTCCTAAATTCTGTCACATCCTAGACTACACGATTCTATGCATTTAGTCTTTCTGATACATTGCGCGATAAGACGGTCTTGTAATGTTATGATTTTTTGACAGATTTTGGAAGATGGTTTGGTGACAATAAGATTAACACCAGATGAACAAGGAAGGTTTGGTTTCAATGTGAAAGGCGGTCTCGACCTGGATATGCCTATTTTAGTTTCAAGGGTCGCACCCAATACTCCAGCTGATCGTTGTTACCCAAAACTCAATGAAGGTGATCAAGTACGTATTTCATATTAGTTACAAATATAAAAGTGACACTGAAACATGAGACAGGAAACTCATACCTCAAAATTTAGGTTGTCTACATCAATGGTATTGATGTCAATGGAATGTTACACGAGCACGTAGTTAACCTGATACGACAATCCCGAGATTCCGGTATCGGCGAACTCACCTTGACCGTCAGACCAAATGCACTTTACAACGCGCTAGCTGGAACTGACGAAACGTCAGAAGAGGAACCTCCCTACAGGTACAATTATCTTTTTATAAGAAAGACATTGTTATCAGTTATCAGGGGAATTAATGAATTTTATCAATTTTCATATAAAGATACGTACCGGATGCACCACACGCTGCAGTTGGATCAGATGCACTTGCGCAATCCATGCTCCTACTTGCTGATGGTTTAGCAAGCGGTGCTCTGATTGCTCAGTACGAACAGTTGTATAGAAAAAATCCAGAATTGATTTCCCTCGAATCGAAAAAGCCAGAGAATCAAAATAAAAATCGTTACCGGGACATATCGCCGTGTAAGTATAAAAATATTCATATGCGTCTCCAAGTGCGCTAGGTCGATTCGTTAAATACATTTATAAATATATATTCTTTTAGATGACGTTACTCGGGTCATTCTAATGGGTTCCGTTAACGGAGATTACATTAATGCGAATTACGTAAACATGGAGATTCCCGGTTCTGGTATAATAAATCGTTATATCGCGACCCAGGGTCCGCTGTCCTCGACGGTAGCGGATTTCTGGCAGATGGTATTGGAAGCTGGTAGCACGTTAGTCGTGATGCTTACTACATTGGTGGAACGAGGTCGCGCTAAATGTCATCAGTATTGGCCCGCGATGAACGAGACTCTCACGTTGAGAAATCTTACATTGACCTCGACTTCTGAGACGATCGAGGACACCTTTGTCTTTCGCGAATTCATACTCCGCGACATAAACGTGGGTATCTCGTATGAATAGAGTAAGAAACGTCATAGCCATAACGTGACTGTCAGCTATAACGAAGAATTATTATTAATCTTTAGACCGGGGAAGAAAGGGACATAACTCACATGCAATATTGCGGCTGGCCAGATCATGGTGTTCCCAGCGACTGGCGACAGTTCACCACATTCACAGAACGTGTCCGTTCGGCAAAAACAGGCATAGTTGAACCAGCAGTGGTTCACTGTTCAGCAGGAATAGGACGTACTGGTGTCCTTGTTTTAATGGAAACTGCCTTGTGCCTGATAGAGGCCAACCAGCCGGTATATCCTTTGGATATTGTTCGTTCCATGAGAGACCAACGTGCTATGATGATACAGAATGCTGTACGTATACTTTCCCTGGATGTTCAAATTAATTTGTAGCTATCACAATGAATTTATCATATTATCTTTATGTTACAGAGTCAGTACAGATTCGTTTGCGAAGCGGTTCACAAAGCATATACGGAAGGCATTGCGAAACCGCTGCCGGAGTTCAGCAGGTGAGACTGGAAATCCGCCCGGCCGAGCAGCTAAGAATGCGAAATTTCTTTAATCAATGGCCGCATTAGATTTCTTGTGTATGTCACGACGAGTGCCACGGAGACGCGATATTAAGCTCGTGCTTTCGACTTTCGCGAGGAACTCATCTTGCGATTTTTACTATGGAATGAGAAGAAAGTGAAAGGAAGATAAATGAAGAAAAATAATGGTAGCTCGAATCTAAAATAATCTGTCTTCTTCTTTCGTAGAGCATCTAAAGCTTAGTTTCTATAACTTGACGAGGATTACTAAGGATTCCCAAGCAGCCCTAAACGTAATCAAAGACCAGATTAATCGTAATTAATGGAGAGAGCATGGAGTGGACGATGATTTTTTTAATCCATATATCAATTTCTCTCTTTCTTTTTATATATTCACACTACTAAAGAGGTATCGAGCCGATACGAGCATATCAGGTCTGCGAGGACTCGCAATTCAGAAGAGCCTTAACACATTCACTGCAAAGCATTTAATTATTGTATTCTAATTTCTCTTGCGCTCTCTCTTTCTTTAACTTAGGGATTTTCTATTAATCTAACTCGCCGGTACTAATTAGACTGTCTGTCCGTAATGGGGATATTTATGTAATTCATGTATAACAATTGTGATTTGTCTAGTGGTTCTTTTTACATTTAGAGTATACATAGTATCGACAAGAACCCCACAAGTGGCTGATAATAATTTTAATGGAACGGTAAAACTTTTGGCGATGAATGTGTTAAAGTAATTTTTTAAGAAAAAAAATATATATATACAAAACAGACCGGAGAGCAGTGCCTTGTAAATACGAGTAATATTGAAAGAGGAAGAATTGTGAATTCAATTTTAAAAGACTTTTTCGGCCGCTCGCCGTGTCACTTGTATATTTTTCTATATAACAATCCGACCGTACCTAAAACAATGCAGCGATCGTATAAACGACCAATTATATAAAAAGGAGAAAAACCGTCATTGAAAAACGGAAACGTTCCGTCGAGCCACCCAGGCGATATAAAAAAGCCGAATAAAAGCACAAAAGTCCTCTTGGAACAATTGAGCAAAAGTGAGTGCAGCTTATTGTGAATAATAATATTTCCCCGTGGACGAAGTATGTAATAGGGAAATTTAAGATAGAGAAACTAGAGAAGATAAATGAAGAATCAAGGAGAAAAAAGAGAGAGAAACGTAGGAATAACAAATAAGAAATACAAGTGGGAAAAAATGATAAGCGTACGAAGCAGTATTCGATATAAGTACAATTAACAATATATATTTCTACGTAAGCTCGCCATTGCCTGACGAGCCTCGATTGCAAAGAAGTTGGTAGCTGTCTAGTCTCGTGATTGATTTGTACTTTTCAACGATTGAATAAAGCCATTTTATAGGAACGTCCTTCCATTTCCTATTTTCATGACTCCAGTATTACTCGTAGCCTCGTATACGTTGAATTAAAAATATAGGGTATAAATTCAAATTTTCGTGATTAGCGTCATATAAAGGAACTACAGACTAAATATCTTTTATTCGATACGTGCCTTATATCTTTGTACGTTTGAACGACGAAGAATCCGACCTGAAACTTTCGTTTCATTAAATCCAGGTCACCTTAATCCCCCTTTCAATTCCGTGTCCTATTCAAAATGCACGAGGTGTCCTGTTAGAAAATCAAAACCGTTCATCTTTATAATTTTTACTATTCACAACGTGTATATATCAGACAAGACAGTCTTAAGTAGTCGTATCTAAATACACAAGTGAAATTGTAATAATTGAGTAATCGTTTGGGTCTTGTATTTACATGACCATTTAGTTTGTCACGTAACTTGGAGACTTTTTTTTACGTAAAAATGTACAAATTGAATAGACACACAAGTACTTCATATAATTCTTCATTGACAGAAGATATATGTATGTTCTGTCAGTCTCTTTCCTATATTTTCTTAACAGGTAAAAAAGTACGTGGATGCCTTAAGAAGTTCTCCCACTGTTCTACGTTACTCGGGGTAAAAGGATTTCTCACTGGTGCGATCAACTACCAATTCAATCTTCAGCCACTCCTCCTTTGACTCCCTACAAAACTGGCGATGAGTATAAAAGCCAGTGGGAACACAGTCTCGTCTAGTTTCATTTCAATTGCAACACGTTACGTGCGACCACAAGTATTACAGTGAGTAGGACATAATTATTGTTTAACAGTGCTCTGTTAACTTGTCATTACATCAAACTTCTTTTAAAGTGATAAGACCGTGCCGATGGATAATTTTATATTTACAGTTTGGAGTGAACGTCTTTTTCTTTTAAACTAACAATTTAGAAGATTGTAGTCAATCTTTTGAGGAATGACCATAGACATTTGATTGCAGATAATTATTTGAGAATTTTGAAAGAATCTCTGATATATTACTCAATTTATAATGCAGAATCATTTTAGAACGTAACTCATAAGCTGAACTTTAATGCAAGTCTCTTATAAGAGGGAAAGTTAAGCGTGGGAAAGGATACGTGAGATGGAAGTAACGGGTATTTCGAGGCATAGTTGGAGATTCTTCTTTTTTTCTTTAGTTTCAATGACCTCCTTGGTCTTTTGAAACCATAATAAATTCTGTTTGACTCGATGGTCTCCACATGAGGAACTTTCGAAATTATTTGTATTTCCATCACCCCCGATAAACCACTTTACAATAAATAGTATTCTAAGTACTGTAAAGTAAACAGCCTCCGCTATTGATTAATTAAAGAATACTTAATCCCTGACAAGTAAACGCTTTTGCTCTCGGTATCCACTAAACGAATTCGAGTAAGCAAGAAGAGATATTGGTTTAAAAATAAATGGAGAAAACTATCGAGAATGAAATAATGAGATATTCATACGAAAGTATCATAACTTCTTAACTAGATTAACTGATAACTCGGTAACGTGTTATAATTAATAACAAATAGTTAACGTAATTATAAAGCTAAGTATCTACTTTGTTTTTTTGCCAATATAAAAATATTATAAAACGCGAAAGAGAATTATGTTTGATAATCAAAAGTATAATTTAAGCTCAAAATATCTTATAATTCTAGATGAACGCCCACGTCCTGTCTGTAATGATGATGCTGATCGGTGTATCGATAGCTTTTCCGCAAAAGGATGGCCAGATATTTAGTAACGAGGCAATTCGACAGGCCCAAAATACATATCTGATACCTAAGGACGCAACAATCCAAAAAGTCCAGGAAGGAATTGAGTTGGCAGCTTACGAATCTATTCCCGGCGACCAGAGGATCAATCTCTTCGAAATTCTTGGCGACCACGTCCCACCGGAAGTCGTGAACAATCTTCAAAGTCAGGTCGACCAGATAGGCCGAAACTGACATACTTGATTCTTAACTCGTAGAATATTTATTAGGGACAGCGACATTACACCTTGATGTACCGTCTATGATTTTTTCACTTTCATAAAATAAATCATTGAAAATCCAGTCGTGAATCCTTGGTACTTCGTTAAATCTGTTCGACGAACCAAATGATGCTCACTGAAGAGAACAAAAGAAATACAAATTTGTACTTGTTTCCCTATACGCTACGTGCGTACGTACATAGATCACATATCTAAGTATCCATTGAGAGAACAAGAAAAATTCCAGCAAAATAGCAAAAATTTCACTGATATAGTGTATTTCCATAAAAATACATGCTTAGATATTGGATCGGTGTAAGCAATAAATAAGTTACTGTTTCATTGTACTGCGACAAGTGTTTCACACCTCATTAAGTATCACGCATCATTGGTGTATCGAACAATAAAAAAGTTATTTTATATGAAATCAGGTTCTTTTACATTCAATAAAAATAATGTACAAAGAACATGAGTACATATTCAATACAAGGCATTACCGGTGCTACAAGGAAACTTATTTGTCAACTGACAATGGAGCCCTTTTTACCATGATAATATGGTTGTGCTATCAAGTATTATTATTACGGTATAAATACGGCTCTAAATTGTTTAATGCTACGAGTAAATGTTATTGTGAAATCACGAGAGATTCACCGTAGCCTCTTTAGAAATTATGTATGCAGCCGATGTGACACGTCTCGGAGAAAGCTGCTGGACGACTTTACTTTCACTTCACATAGATTCTCGTTATTATTAAGCAACTCTTCTTCCCGCTTGCGCAGCTCGTGACGTTGTAAATTACAGAGAAAAAGAAAATCGCGAAATTGACAGTTAAAAAAAATCAATAGTCTTCTCTCGCGCGTTTCCATTAGCTCTTTGCGACTTGGATTTATTTAATAATAACATACTGTGCCTGGTTATCGGTAATAACGTTCGCATACACAATTCATTTTTTTTTATCATCTTATTGGAAATATAAAAACCATGACGGACTAATGTTTGTACAGTAATGATAAATAACTTAGACAATAATTATCCCGGGTGGGATCTGCTTGCTATTTGAAAGTGTCTTTTCGTTTCATTTTACCTTGTATGTTGGTTTTTGTATTTTTTTTTTGTATATATATAATTTTTATACATTAACATATCATCACTCGAGAAGGCTGGAATCTGCGAAATGAAACTGTCGAGAATTTGCAAAGAGTCTCTTTGCGCTTTTGTCGCAATATTCGTAAGTTTATTGTAAACTGTTACGGCTCGTAGTGCAACGTGACATGACTGACACTATTGCGGCACGATTTCCCCGTATGAATTAAGCCGCACGTAGAATCTTGGTCCACGGGTATACAGTGAATTAAATTAATAATTTTGAATATAATCTGTCTGTATGATTAAATCAAAAGTCAATCCGACACGTGATAAATTTCCGTCCATGCAAGAAAATACGATCGTATTGTTTATGGTAATAACAAAGTGAGAAAGTTTTTGCACACCTCCTTCCGTTATGGGTATCATCTTCCTTTTACTGTTTTGTTTTGTCTTCTTGAAACGTGTGGCGCACTTCACCAAATCCGTACGATAACGTGGGTAGCACTTATTTCCTGAAAAGCAAAAAGATTGCTTTATTTTATGGGGTTATGGAATAATTCGTATAACGTGAGATCGTGGAAGGATCAGAATGTCTGCTTTGTACTTTATATAATAGAGTTTAATAATTACCTGGACTTTTTAGGGCTGCGATCACGTCTGTCGGAACTATCCTCGCGAGACCGCTTTTTCGAACTCGACGACGAATGGGAGGACTTGTGTCTGTCGCTCTTTTTTGGACTGGTACAAAAGAGATAAGACAAAAATTAGGAAACTTATTAACGATAGAACGAAATTCACAGTAATCACCTGTGTCTGGACGATTTGGAAGGAGACACTTTCTTGTGTGAACCCCCACTCCGTGATCGGTCCGTTCTTTAATAGTTAAATCAGAGTAACTCAGTGGTAATTGAATATTGAATCACCGAGTTCCAGATATACACTAATCTTTAAAAACTAAAGAAATCATTCCAATGTGCTTACCTGTGTTTGTCTGAAGATCTTCTTTCTTTGCCACTCGATGAACTTTTACTCTTCGAACTGGAGGAGCTCTTGTGTTTTGAATTGTGCCTGGACAAGGACAGTGTACAATTTATAATAATTCTATGAGAAATATAAATATATATTAGATTGAAATGTCAAGGCTTCATGCAATTACCTGTTCTTCGACGGAGACGAGGACTCTCTTCTGCTGGATTTCTTTTTGTTAGCGGTGGAATTGTAATCATCACGGAATCTCTCATCTGATCTCTCCTTGTCTTCTTCCGCAGCTTCTCTCTCAAGATCGGACCAGTCTTTACCAGACTCTTCGGAGCTGCCCAATTCCTCCTCTGCAAATATGGACATCGATTAAATATTTTGTATCTACTCATAGAATCACAAGTATTCTAATAATGTACCTTCGCTATCAGAATCTTCTGAAGCTTCGGAGTATTCAGAATCATCATCAGATTCTTCTTCGCTCTCCATATCAGAGGGCTGTAAGAAATTATTTAATATTTACAATTAATTTGTAAGGAGTTTGATTATTTTTAATAAGGCTCTTTTTAAAAGCTCACTTCGTAAGCGTCATCCTCTTCTTCTTCCTCGTCATCAACTTCCTCATTTTCTGCATCACTCTCTGGATCCAAGAAAGTCCAACCACCACTATCAAAGAAACCTTCGGGATCGTCCGTAATAGTTTTCATAATTTTCGTCCAATTCAAAGACTGTACACCTTCGGAGTATCGAATGTCGCACGAGCTGTAATATTATTATTAAACATCGTAAACTATATTGATTAAATTAATCCAATTAATTTTATAAACTACACTTACTTCAACCATTCCTTCACGTGATCCAGCATGTTCATTGGAATAGCATTGACCATAGCGACTTTGCGATGATAATCTTTAAAGACAAAAATCATATCGAAATTCTTCAGATGAAATTGGACTCTCTCAAAATGTACCAATTCCACGTCTTCGAGTGTAATAACAAATGGTGGCTATAAAAAATCAAATTATTAACATTTAATAATCATCATTCTGTCACAGGTCTATATTTACACTCACCCATTCGGTAAGATTGACAAGGCATCCACTGGTTGGCTGTAAAAGGACCGTACTGCGGTATGGAGCACCGGGAAAGCCCAGTTCTCTGAATGGAGTGTCGAATTCGATTTCCTGTTTAGTCATTCCTTCAACCTGTGGAAGATGATGAACAAAAATTATAATACTCCTCGAATCATTTATCGAAGAAACAAATCGTTAAAATACAAATAATAAATTATATACCTTTTCACAGAAGCTCTTGAACGCAGTTTTCAGTTTATGCCTCAATTCTCGCTCAGACTGCTCAGCAGCAAGATCATCACGATCATGCATATGCTGATGTTTTCCCAAGTCAGTAGTAATCTCACCAACTTCCGTGTAGAACTGTACATCCACATGTTTCTTCTTACCAAACATAATAGCGTGCTGTAGGAAAAAGAAAAATTAATTCTCTTATCCATTTGAATTGAAATAGTTGTCGTACCTTCAAATGGAAATGTAAAAGAATTATCATTTCTCCGTCACAAGGCTGGAAAAAGGCATTCTTGATGTTGTTGTAAAGAATATCAACTTTATCACCACGGACGGAAGTGTATCTGAATCCATTAGTATGTGCCTCAAGACCACCAGTCATTCTTTTAGTAACAATGTTAGGCCTGATGTAAAGATCCTTGAGTTTAGGATTACCCTTATTCTGTGAGAGAATAAGAGTGTCCTGCTTAACAAGATCCTCCTTTTCACGTTCCTCGGCTTCGCGATTCTTAAACTTCTTTTGGACTTCCTTGATCAATCGGAATGCTGTATTGAGATTAGAAGATGGTGCTGATATCTCTCCAGGCTCCTTGGTATTCGTGGACCGATACGTTCTATAATAACCAATGTACAGTGTTAAAAAATACTGCCTAGTTGAACAAATTTAATGTATACTTACACTTCCTTGACAAATGTGGCATCTGGCTGTGGATAAGTGCCTCCCTCATTACGTCCCATAGTTGCACCGGGATGGAAGAAATTAATTCTAAGATAGGTATAATCCCCTTCGACAGACTGTGAGATATTTTTGATAGTCGATATGTGAAAGGGTACAGGAACGCCAAAGATTGGTAGAATTACAGTTTCATATTTTTTGTCTGAAACAAAATTATTTACGTACTCATTACAGCTCTAAAACTTAAAGGTAATGTGTAATATAGATGACCTTACCAACGTAGAGCTTCAATTCCTTAACTTCAGGCTCACGTGGCATATGACTGAGACTTTTGTAAGAGACTGTAGATTTTCGAATTTTTTCCTGCTCCTTTCCACCGGATTGTTGAGCTAATCTAGCCTTAGCAATTTCATTAAGTTGTTGGGCTAATTCCTTTTGATGCTGTTTTCTTTTCTCTTCGGAACTGTGTTCTGTTCTAAGTTTGGATTCTATAACAGCCGTTCTCTTTCCACGACCCAGGATTGGTTCTGGCTTTGGTTCATTTTCTTTCCCACTACCCTCCTCTTCCTCCTCCTCATCATCCTTTAAGTAGATACCAATATTCTTTACTTTCTTCTTCGACGGTGTTAGAACTGTAGCTGGTTGCCCCTGGAAGAATATTTAAAACGGTATACGTAATTTCTGTTTTTGGTTTCCTATGTAATGCTTATTTATGTATCTTACCTCATTTACTATAACGGTGTCGCCGATGAACAATGCATAGTTCTTTCCTTCTTTATCGGTAGCTTCTGGATTATTGAGATTAGAAAGACCAACATTGACATTAAAAACCATGCCTTTTTTGACAATAGCATGCGTTTTTGGTCCAATAAGTAAAGAACTCTCCCGGAACTCTATACCCATTGCGAAACCAAAATTTCTAGTCAAGTGATCAAGCATGTTGGGCTTTTCATTTTTGACAAATTTTATGCCAGTATCGTAAACTTCACTTATTTTTATTCCAGCTACGAGTTTCTTTAGAATTTCTTCCTCCAGTTGAAGCAGAAAATTGTAGTTGTCCTAAATCGAATCGACACATTATAAACACTGCATCACAAAATAATTAATCTATTTTATTGGAATCTGAACTTTCTTCGTACCTCAATGGCCTTTGTAGGATTAACCATCAATGTGCGCACAATATTTGAACAATACGACTTGTATCGCGCACCCAGTGAACAAATGATAACTCCAAAATGAACAATATTTTTGTCACTGACTACACTAAATTTAAGTGAATAATTTCCACCACTTTGAATTATGGCTGGATAACACATATCAACCTGAGTAACGTCAACGCCAGTGACGTATTTCTTATTTGAGATAGCCGCATCTACTCCTTCTGCGAGTTTGGAGTGCTTTACTTTCTGCAAGAGAATTTTGTCATTGAATTAGAATTCCAAATACTTTTCTACGATTCAGATAAATAGGAATATTTTAACTGATAAGGGGATTTTACAGACCTTGTCCGAATCAATGATTTCCATGATCTGATCTTTTAAATACTTTGTAAAAACGTCTACAGAAACTAGGCAAGCTTTTTTGATAGTCAGAATCTCTGAATCTTCCTTTGGACACATAACGTAAGCTGCAGCGGCACTTACATCAACCTTTGAATATAATTAATGAATTATTAAGCATTACTCAATAATTACCATCTAAAGCAATATCTTACAGTATCAAATGATTCGGGTTTGAGAGCTGCTCTCCATGCATCCATGAATGCTCCAGGATAATTTTCTTTTGAAAATACTCCTAAAGTTTTGCCCTTTTTGCTACCCTTAATAACATCAATGAGTTTGGCAAAATTGGCTTTATCCTCATCATTCTGAAAAAGTTATACAGCATATAAGACTTTAAAATCAATATGTTCTCACAGCTAAAACATTCTTCATATACTTACTCTGTCACGTACTAACAGCTTCACCGGTGGGACTCCTGTGTCTTCTGTCTTCTGATTCTCGACCTTCCTCAGAAATTCAATTTTCTTTTTACTGGCAAGAAAATGAATGGAGTCCTCAGCGAGGATCATGATGGTGTCGGCCAATTCATAGCTAAGAAGCCACGTCTGCAAGAATACAAGATATAATAACCCTGACTCTCCTAAGTATCTCACAGTAATTTGAGATATAAAAATAATAATTATGTTCTTTAGAGATAACTACAAATACATATCCATTGCATATCTCTCATAACACAAATATCTCACAGAAATTCACACAAATTTATTTTTATCTACCTGAAGAGCTGTGGACTTGCTATAGACAATATCCTCGTCCGTACCGACGGCGGAGACGAGGCAATCCATTTTGCTGAAACTTTCATCTGTGCCGACTTCGCCATCCTGTATAAAAAAGAAAAAGCATCAGCTCAAACTCATATAATATGAAATATAAAAATCAATGTTGAAGGAGACGACCACGTTACCTTCCACGCAGCGTAAAGACGCTTCATACGCCGGAAAAACGTGTCTTTATCGAGAGTTGCGTTTGACATGATGTCGAATCAGTTTTAGGTTGTAAACCACAAAGCAGCTTTGCTGCTCAAGCTGGAACGCACTATATCTAAGCACTGCCAGTACTGCTTGTACTAGAAAACGTATTTCAAAGCTCAGCGCAGTTGAAATTTAAAGCACGTCGCACACGAATAATTAAAGCGCTTAAACCTTTTTTCAACTGTTTATTGACCAATCGTTAAGATCCGACTGAGCGTTCAGACATACTTAACATTTTCTTTGTTTCCCGGCTCTTAAAACGCTAAGAATGCTCGAACGGCAAGTTCTAATGCGGACATGGCGGGATTTGTAACCAAACCTTCCTTCCTTCCTTTTCCTTATGGCTGCCTCCTCAAATGGGGAGATGTGCCAGTAACTGGTCCAAAAAAGTCAGGTAGAAGTA